>CM066566.1:84502262-84777262 GCA_033816785.1 Picus viridis | reverse complement strand
TCTAATCAACTAAACCATGGCACCAAGCGCCCCATCCAGTCTCCTAAACACCTCCAGTGATGGTGACTCCACCACCTCCCTGGGCTGCCCATTCCAATGGGCAATCACTCTTTCTGTGAAGAATTTTCTCCTCACCTCGAGCCTAAACCTCCCCTGGCACAGCTTGAGACTGTGTCCTCTTCTTCTGGTGCTGATTGCCTGGGAGAAGAGACCAACCCCCACCTGGCTGCAACCTCCCTTCAGGTAGCTGTAGAGCGCAAGAAGGTCTGCCCTGAGCCTCCTCTTCTCCAGGCTAAGCAATCCCAGCTCCCTCAGCCTCTCATCATAGGTCTCTTGATGGAGACAGCTTTGATCTTTTTTCAAACCTCTATAATCTTTCTATTTACAAACAGAGAATCTCCTTTCTAGAGCCAAGCTATCAAAAAAAAAAAAAACCAAACCCAACCTGATTACACTTCTTAGATTACAAAAATCCAGAATAATATGGAGCCACCAGAGAAAAAGTGGAGCAATTGGAACTGGGGAAGCAGGATGAAATCTTTCTCTCCCACTGCCTTACTGCCCAGTATATTGGGGCTGGAACTGTGAGAATTGAGAGCTGATCTGACTATATTATGATTCCATTGCAGCTGGTGGAGCTAACACCAACTTAAGTTTAGCTTACCAAGCTTCAAAACAAACTTCTGATTTTTGCCTGGCACCTTCAAAGAGTGATGGGCATTTTAGGCAACCTCATGAGCAGCAGAGCAAATGAAGCCTGTTTTCATAAGACTTTGTTCCATGAAGATGGATTCGCTAGAATCTAATAAGGAATGAGCACAAAATGAAGCTTGTCCAGAAGCAAAGCTGGAGACACATCTTTGCCTGCACACTGCACTGGTTAGGCCACACCTTGAGTACTGTGTTCAGTTCTGGGCCCCTCAGTTTAGGAAGGATGTTGACTTGCTGGAACGTGTCCAGAGAAGGGCAACAAGGTTGGTGAGGGGTTTGGAACACAAGCCCTATGAAGAGAGGCGGAGGGAGCTGGGGTTGCTTAGCCTGGAGAAGAGGAGACTCAGGGGTGACCTTATTGCTCTCTACAACTACCTGAAGGGAGGCTGTAGCCAGGCAGAGGTTGGTCTCTTCTCCCAGGCAGCCAGCACCAGAACAAGAGGACACAGTCTCAAGTTGTGCCAGGGCAGGTTTAGACTGGACATTAGGAGGAAGTTCTATACAGAGAGAGTGATTCCCCATTGGAATGGGCTGCCTGGGGAGGTGGTGGGGTCACCGTCATTGGAGGTGTTCAGGAGGAGACTTGATGGGGTGCTTGGTGACACGATCTAGTTGTTTGATGGGTTGGACGCGATGATCTTGAAGGTCTCTTCCAACCTGGTTTATTGTATTGTATTGTATTGCATTGATTCTCTGGTATGCTGTAATGCATGTACTCATGCTGCAGCCTCTCCCCTGCTTTCAAGCTGTCCTTCCAGTCCCTATTTATTGTCAGGATATAATGTTTTGGGACTTCTATTTGACTCTCAGTTGTAGTTGTAACTGATGAATGGATTTGCAAGGGACTGGAAAGTAACAAAACAGCACACACAGCCACCAGAAGTATAGAGAAAGTAAATGTGGAGAGACAGGCTAAAATCATGATCAGTTTACAAGTATTTTCATAAGCAGGTAGTATTGTGGGATCATAATTACAAAAAAAATACTCTGTTTAATTAGTTTTTTTTAAAAAGGTGATTAATACACTTTCTTTCTGTAGATAGATCATTATTCCAGCTGGGCAACTCAATTGCCATCATCCCAGGCAGACAGAAAACCAATTCCCCTCTGCCACCTTCTCTTCCCCCCACACCCTTCCCAAGAGGCAGAAAGGTAGAACAAATGAAATGTTGAAAACTAAGATGGAAGTACAGTTGCAGCATAGGCATTTCTGAAGCACCTCTCCTTAACACAAGTGAAGGAGTCAAGTACAATGGTTCATGTGTCAGATGAGCAGGCATTCAGAAGCACCTCTGTGCTATGTGAGGGGCATACACCTGGCTGCACTACGTCGTGAGTCTCCCTGCCTGATCAAACCAGTTCAGTGGTGTGCTGCTGAGAGTGGCTGACTGCAGGAACCTAGGGAAGTCTATAAGATTGGGGTAAGTATATAACTGGATGAATTCATTCAGGCTCCACCAAGCCAAAATGCCAGGACTTTCTCCACTAAAGAAAGGAGTGCTTTGTCTAACAACTCTAGGTAGTTCTTTCTTCCATGGATTTTGTCTATCACTTTTTTAAGCTTGCTAAACTTTTGGTATCTATACTATGATGTGATAGGGGTTTCTCAGTTTACCTACATGTGGTACAGAGAAGTAGTTGCCAGTGAATCACCAGAACCTCTTCCTTGGCTCTTGCCTTGACTTCCCTCAGACCTTTTTCATCACTGTAAACCTGTTTGGTAGTCACTGGGCTTTTGGATGGCCCTTGGTTTCCCAGACCTACTTCACTTGGCTATCAAGGGACTGGATCATTGTCAGTGAAGACAATGCTCTTCCTTGCCTTGCTGCCAGACTCCACTCCCAGCTCCCCTACCACTGTGGAGCAGCCCTGGTTGCATCCTGGCAGTGTCCCACTTGGTTTGTTTCAGACCTCTTGTATGCCAGTTCCTCTGGATGCTCTTTAGTTGCTCTCTTGGAAAGGAGAGTGAGCAACAATTCCTCTTAAGAGGACACAGTCTCAAGCTGTGCCAGGGGAGGTTTAGACTGGATGTTAGGAAGAGGTTCTTAGAGAGAGTGATTGCCCATTGGGATGTGCTGCCCGGGGAGGTGGTGGAGTCACCATCACTGGAGGTGTTTAGGAGGTGACTTAATGGGGTGCTTGATGCCATGGTTTAGTTGGTTAGATGGTGTTGGATGATGGGTTGGACATGATGATCTCGAAGGTCTCTTTCTACCTGTTCTGTTCTGTTCTGTTCGGTTCTATTCCATTCTATTCTATTCTATTCTATTCTATTCTATTCTATTCTATTCTATTCTATTCTATTCTATTGAATTAATCACCCCAGGATTTCACAGATGTAATTTATCTTTGTACCTTTTTTTCCTCATACATATATCAAGAATAAAGTCCTTGCTTTCCTCCTCTGTGAAATTGTTTATTATCTAAAGTGTTATGTAGGAGCTGCCTAGGACTAGATGTTGAGGCACTGAAACTAGTAGGACTAGGCACCTATGTACTTTTGTGAAGCTGGCTTCTACTCTAGCTGTGCTACTGTGATGGGGAGTTAATTTTCCCTTGCTTCAGTAGGCTAAATAATAGGCATTTAATATAAATTAGTATCTGAGATACATGAGTAGTTTCAGCCCACCTTATAATCCCCATGGTGTCCACAAAGAGAACCTAAATTAATTACTTAGATGGCCAGACCTAACTGGTTGTTTTACGCTAGGTGTCAGAACGTTAATGGCTAATTTACCTGTGTCCAGACTGATGGATCTAGTATTAGCCTTTGCTAATAAGTAAAGTATTTAGTTATAAATCATTAAGAGTAGCAAATTTTGTCCTGCTGCAGCCTTATAATATCGCTGGGTTAGGAGCATTGTGTCTGAAAAGGTGCTTTGGGTAAAAAAGGCTTACAGGATTAGAGAGAAAATGTATGTGATGTAATTCAAGAAATCATCTCCTGCATCTAGTTCAGATATCAATTAATTCTGATTCTCCCTTACTTTCCACCAGGTTAAAGAAAAGATGGCCTTGAACTGATAAAAATTAATCATTTTTTTTCTTACTCTGCCATGCTTTAGTAATCTTAACTATATTTTAACCTGCCATGAGGGCACTGAATATATAGCATATTTAGCTTTGTGTGAGCCTGAATTATCTTCTTGGAATATGCTGTATTAAAGGGATGAGTGTTTTCACAGAAATCTTCCTTTTTTTAACAGGCTGAACCCTCTGGTCCTAATCACAGAAGAATGTAATTGCAAAGATTTTAATAAGAGCAGGAGAAAATACGACATTGAGGCATACCTCATTTGTATGCCTCTGGTTTCAGTATGAACCCTGATTCTGTTTCAAGGAATGACTGTAAGATTAAAACAAAACTCTACAAACCCTACCCTTCAGATTTATGTCTCAAATATATCAGTTCCTTCTTAATGGCTTCAGTTCCTGGTATTTAAATCTCGAAGCTCGCTCTCTCTCTCACACACGGTATCCTACTGCCATAAAACCCTATCAAATGTGCAGAGAGTTGAGAAATGCAAATCGTTTTCAGGTTTTACAAGAATCTGCACCAGGGATAAAATCAAACAGAAATTGTTTACCTCACAGGGAAAACAAAGGCGAGGAGCAGAAGTTGTCAGGGTCTTGCAGAAGTTTATGCTCCCGTTAAACCCAGCCTTCTCGCTGCTTGCATTTGGGGAGTTTGAAGCGCCCTCCCTGCGGTTTAATTTGTTTGCCAAACATATTTATGAAAGTTTCATGATTAGAGCTAGCAAATGTAGAACGTGCAAAATGAGATTTGGAGAAGACTTGAGGAAATCTGTGGGGTGTAACTGCGCATTCACAACTCGCTCCTCCTTCCGGCAGGATCTGCCCGGGGGTCCTGCCCTGGTATTTTTTATCATTATTTTTTTTTTTCACAGAGACGAGAGGCAAGCAGCCTTAGGTGTCAGCCAGGCTGGGTGTTTTAGCGGCTAGCGGCAGCAGGACAGGTGCCTCAGCGCCACCGGCCCGCCTCAGGCAGCGGTGCCGAGCCCCCGCCGCTCTCCGCATCCGCCGCCCTCCCCGCCGCTCTCTCTAAAGCAGAGCCCCGGCTCCCTCTCTAGTTCAAGCGGGGAATTACAGACACTGCCGGGTCCGATTCGTCCTGAAAAACGGGGAGGGAGAGCGGTTAGCGTGTGAATGCGTGCGTGCTGCAAGTGGGGCAACAGCCTGGAGGGGGTCTTGGGGGCTCCTTGGATCACCTGAAGCAGAGAAGCAGCAGGTCTGTCTTCTCCAGGACTCTGACGGGGAGATCCACCCTGAAGACTACAGCAGGCCTGGTAAACTGCAGGGTGTGTAACCCACCAATTCCTGATGCCGCAGGGGACACATCTACAGTGTCTGGTCTAGCCTGGCTGTCACTTCATGCATTGTGTAGCGTTGATCTTGCCTCAGAAGATATCTTTCTTTAAACTCTAGGTGTCCTTCATTACCACATGCTGCTTTGTTTAGAGATTGGTGGGTCACAGCAAATGCAAGAAAATAACCGGATGACATTATACCCAAGGCAGTCACCCTGTGGGTGCATGATGCCCAGAACAAGTGTGATCCTAAAGAGAATCAAAGAAAGTCCTGGATGAGCTAGCAGAAGGCATTGCTACCTCAGACTTCATTATGAAGAAGTAAAACCCAGAAATAAGTCATACACTGTTGGCCTCTAGTTGCTAAAACATCATTGACAAAAGCATATCCTGAAGTGTTACTGTAGCAGTCAGCCCTGGTGGGCTAAAAGAACCTTCCTGTCTTTAACAAGTGAAAAACACATATTGGGAAAATCAAATAGAATAGAATAGAATAGAATAGAATAGAATAGAATAGAATAGAATAGAATAGACCAGGTTGGAAGAGACCTTCGAGATCAAGTCCAACCTATCACCCAACACTATCTAACAAACTAAACCATAGCACCAAGTGCCCCATCGAGTCTCTTCCTAAAAACTTCCAGTGATGGTGACTCCACCACCTGCCTGGGCAGCACATTCCAATGGCAAATCACTCTTTCTGTGAAGAACTTCTTCCCAACATCCAGCCTAAACCTCCCCCGGCACAGCTTGAGACTGTGTCCTCTTGTTCTGGTGCTGGTTGCCTGGGAGAAGAGACCAAACCCCCACCTGGCTACAACCTCCCTTCAGGTGCTTGTAGACAGCAATATGGTCTTCTCTGAACCTCCTCCTCCCCAGGCTAAGCAACCCCAGCTCCCTCAGCCTCTCCTCACAGAGCTTGTGCTCCAATAAAATTTCAAAATTATTGAATTCTATAAAATACTTCAAAATAGTTCTTTCTTTCTAGGTACCATATCCTCTACAAGGCTGCAGAGAGCTATCACAGTTCTTATGCCCAACAGCTACCAACAAGGAAAACACTTCCCTTGCATTATGAAAATTATACAATACAATACAATACACCAGGTTGAAAGAGACCTTCAAGATCATCACGTCCAACCCATCAACCAATCCAACCCACCTAAACAACTAAACCATGGCACCAAGCACCCCATCAAGTCTCCTCCTAAACACCTCCAATGATGGTGACTCCACCACCTTCCCGGGCAGTCCATTCCAATGGCAAATCACTCTTTCTCTGTGTAGAACTTCTTCCTAACATCCAGCCTAAACCTGCCCTGGCACAGCTTGAGACTGTGTCCTCTTGTTCTGGTGCTGATTGCCTGGGAGAAGAGACCAACCTCTGCCTGTCCACAACCTCCCTTCAGGTAGTTGTAGAGAGCAATAAAGTCACACCTGAGTCTCCTCTTCTCCAGGCTAAGCAACCCCAGCTCCCTCAGCCTCTCCTCAGAGGGCTTGTGTTCCAAACCCCTCCCCAACCTTGTTGCCCTTCTCTGGACACATTCCAGCAAGTCAACATCCTTCCTAAACTGAGGGGCCCAGAACTGGACGCAGGACTCAAGGTGTGGCCTAACCAGTGCTGAGACTCAGGGGCAGAATGACCTCCCTGCTCCTGCTGGCCACACTGTTCCTGATCCAGGCCAGGATGCCATTGGCCCTCCTGGCCACCTGGGCACACTGCAGGCTCATATTCAGCCTACCATCGACCAGTACCCCCAGGTTCCTCTCTGCCTGGCTGCTCTCCAGCCACTCTGACCCCAGCCTGTAGCACTGCATGGGGTTGCTGTGGCCAATGTGCAGAACCCGGCACTTGGACTTGTTGAATGCCATCATGTTGGACTCTGCCCATCTATCCAGCCTGTCGAGGTCCCTCTGCAAAGCCTCTCTACCCTCCAGCAGATCAACTCCTGCCCCCAGCTTGGTGTCGTCCGCAAATTTACTGATGATGGACTCAATGCCCTCATCCAGATCATCAGTAAAGATGTTGAAGAGCATGGGGCCCAGCACTGATCCGTGGGGCACACCACCAGTGACTGGCCGCCAGTTGGATGTGGCACCATTCACCACCACTCTCTGGGCTCGGCCCTCCAGCCAGTTCCTTACCCAACACAGTGTGATCCTGTCCAAGCCATGGGCTGCCAGCTTGGCCAGGTGTTTGCTGTGGGGGGACAGTGTCGAAGGCCTTGCTGAGGTCCAGGTAGACCACATCCACAGGCCTCCCCACATCCACCAGGCTGTCACCTGATCATAGAAGGAGATCAGGTTTGTCAGGTTGCACAAGCACATCATCTGCAATAATTTATTAGCACGTACATCAGTTTGGCATGCCTGATTTTCATCAGCCAAAGCTGGAAGTGTGTTATTGTTAAGTGAGTATTCATAAACCTGAAGGACTGCAGACTGTATCTGAAAGATTTATAAATGATGGGCAGACCAAGCCAGGAACTGGCCTGTCAAGACAGCATGGAGAATTAAATCACCTTTCATGGAATCTTTTTACCCCTAAGTGCCTCTGAAATAGGAACATCATTCTGAAAGAACAATGAAATTATATCACAGAGTATCATAAAATACACTGTGGAATTTTGTCTGTGTTTAGGACAAAGTGTTGCCCGATGAGATGTGTGAATAAAACCCCAGCAAGATCCCATGTTATTTTGAATTATGGGGGAAAAAAAACCACTGTGTATAGAAATCACCTTTTGTGAGAGACTAAAATCTTGTCTCTTCTGATGTGACTCAACAAAGACAAAATCACCTTTGCTGCTTGCCCAGACAATAGCTGATGTGTATTGGGCAGAGCCACTGGAACAACTCTCAGGAAGGTGCAAGGATAAAGATTGCTCACTGGACTACAGCTGGCCTGACAACAATGGACTGAGAGGGGATTGGACGTGGCACTTGGTGCCATGGTCTAGTCATGGGGTCTGTGGTGACAGGTTGGACTCGATGATCTTCAAGGTCTCCTCCAACCTTAGTGATACTGTGATACTGTGACCAAGGCCACTGTTATCAATACCTTTGGGAATATGCATAAGACAAGATCACCTCCACCCATCAGGTACCCCAAAGGGAGGATGGTGAGACAATGGATTCACCACCTGCCCCCTGATGTGTATTGGGTGTGTGGGCAGGTAAATGGAGAAGGAGGAGGCAGAGCTCCACCCCATTCCTCCAGACCCCTGTCCAAACACAAGGAATACAAAGGAAGATTTCCTGGGGAACAATACCTGGACACTTACCTAAGGACAATTTCCTGGGGGACAACACTTGGACACATACCTAAGGACTAAAAAACTGTATAAAAAGACTTGAGCAACTACTGGCTCAGTTGAAGGAAAACACAGTAGAAGAAAAACACAGAAGAAAGAAAACACAGAAGGAAAGCACGGGAGAAGGAAAAGACCTGGTCAATGCTGCGCTGAGAAGAAAAACAGAGAGAATACCACGAGGGAAAAATGACAGAAACATCCCCATGTAGCCTGGAAAAAGCAGACCAAGAGGAACCCTCTCTCTATGTCCTAAGTTCCGCCTGCTGTAACTCATGGAGCTGAAGAGGCTGCTCAGAGGACAACAGCTCTTCTGCACCCTTCCTCTACAGACCTAACATCTCTACATCCAAAGCTGCAGCACCTTTCCTCCACAGACTCAAACTGTCCTGGAGGGTGAGAGGTGGGGTAATATAATTCCTTCCCTCTTCTCTCTTCTCTCTCTCTCCCTCTCTATTTTCTCTCTCTCCCCTTCTGATCCATCAACTTTATTTGTGTAATAAATAGTCTAGCTGCTGATGTCTTGGCCTTGTTTGTGCCTCTAATTTAATAACATGGGAATATTCACAAGAACTGAGGCACTTTCCCTCTCTGGACCGAGACACCATTTCAAAATCATCCTTTATATTTTGTCAATCTAAGTCAAAGCCATGTGGAGGCATGTAATTAGTGCTGCTAGGAATTAATATTAAATGAACCCAAGACATGCTTTTATACTGAAATGATTACATAAGTGAATAAAAAAGATCTGAGTGTGCATCTACAGTCAAACACATCCTAAATTACTCATTGTCTGAGATATCAGATTGCCTATTTAGACTTCTTTTCCTTTTAAGTAATGGCATCAGACTGGCCTTGGGTTTGCATCTGAAAGAGTGCAGGTAGGCTTTTGCACCCACATGGCTGGTTGAGTTCTGTGCCACTCTGTGAGTGAAGGCTCCTGCATTACAACTCTAAAAATAGCTGTGCCAGAGAGATAAGGAATGTAGGTCATTTAGGAAACCATTGTGCATCGACATGTTTATAAATATGTCTGTATATATAGATTTAAAACTTGTTAGTATTCCCTTTATGGGTTGTCTGGATGGATTGGAGTTCACATTCTTCACAGCAAAACCTATCACAGAATCACAGAATCACCAAGGTTGGAAGAGACCTCAAAGATCATCAAGTCCAACCTGTCACCACAGACCTCATGACTAAACCATGGCACCAAGTGCCACATCCAATCCCCTCTTGAACACCTCCAGAGATGGTGACTCCACCACCTCCCTGGGCAGCACATTCCAATGGCTAATGACTCTCTCAGTGAAGAAGTTCCTCCTCACCTCCAGCCCAAACTTTCCCTGGCACAGTTTGAGACTGTGTCCTCTTGTTCTGGTGCTGGTTGCCTGGGAGAAGAGACCAACCCCCACCTGGCTACAACCTCCCTTCAGGTAGTTGTAGACAGCAAGAAGGTCTCCCCTGAGCCTCCTTTTCTCCAGGCTAAGCAACCCCAGCTCCCTCAGCCTCTCGTCATAGGGCTTGTGCTCGAGGCCCCTCCCCAGCCTCGTTGCCCTTCTCTGGACATGTTCCAGTGTCTCAATGTCCTTCTTAAGCTGAGGGGCCCAGAACTGGACCCAGTACTCAAGGTGTGGCCTAACCAGTGCTGAGTACAGGGGCAGAATGACCTCCCTGCTCCTGCTGTCCACACTATTCCTGATGCATGCTAGGATGCCATTTATGGTGGTGCTGTGCTCTGGTTTTGTGAATAAAGCAGTATTGATAATGCAGGAGTGTTTTGTCAATTACTGAACAATGCCTGCACAGCCTCCATGACTGATCTCTCTTTTAGTTTTTTTTTTTGTTTTTCATTTCTCTTTTTTGTGTCATTCTGTGACTGAGATGGTGGTTAGGAAGGAGCTGGGAGGAGACACAGGCAGGACAACTGAATTGAACACCCTCCCGGCTGGGTTAGGAACTGGCTGGAGAACCAAGCCCATAGGGTGGTGGTGGATGGTGCCACACCCAGCAGGCAGCCAGGAACTACAGGTGTCCCCCAGGGATCAGTGCTGGGCCCCATCCTGTTCAATATCTATTGATGATCTGGATCAATAGAGCAGGGAGGCCATTCTCCCCCTATACACAGCACTGGTTAGGTCACACCTTGAGTCCTGTGTCCAGTTCTGGGCCCCTCAGTTTAGGAAAGATGTTGAGTTGCTGGAATGTGTCCAGAGAAGGACAACAAAGCTGGGGAGGGGTTTGGAGCACAAGCCCTCTGAGGAGAGGCTGAGGGAGCTGGGGTTGCTTAGCCTGGAGAAGAGGAGGCTCAGGGGAGACCTTCTTGCTCTCTACAACTCCCTGAAGGAAGCTTATAGGCAGGTGGGGGTGGGTCTCTTCTCCCAGGCAACCAGCACCAGAGCACGAGGTCACAGTCTCAAGCTGCACCAGGAAGGTTTAGGTTGGATGTTAGGAAGAAGTTTTTCACAGAAAGAGTGATTGTCCATTGTAATGGGCTGCCTGGGAAGGTGGTGGAGTCACCATCACTGGAGGTGTTTAGGAAGAGACTGGATGGGGTGCTTGGTGCCATGGTTTACTTGATTAGATGGTGTTGGATGATAGGTTGGACTCGATGATCTCAAAGTTCTTTTCCAGCCTGGTGAATTCTATTCTATTCTATTCTATTCTATTCTATTCTATTCTATTCTATTCTATTCTATTCTATTCTATTCCTATTCCCCAAAGGGAACCATCAAGGGTATATTCTATACCATAAAATATTAACTTACAGAAAGTACTGAAAGACTAATTTAGCACCTGTTTCCAATTAAAAGCAAAATTTGAGAACTTTTTCACTGGGATATGATTTAAAGAAGACGAATTAAAATTGGGTACTGGGCAACAAACCACTGTTACTAGGCCAGCTGACTCAGATGAAGGTAATTTGAGGACATTCTTGGGGTCCTCTATAATTGAGCTAAATAAAGAATGAATAGAGGAAAATTTTTCTATTTGAAAATGCACATTTTCTTCCGGTGGTTTCCTGGATCATTTCATAAAGAATTACTTTTCACAGTAAAAACACATAATTCAAGCACTTCACAACACTAAAACCCAGAAAATACACTCAAAGTGCCTCTGTACTCAGCACTGGTTAGGCCACACCCTGAGTCCTGTGTCCAGTTCTGGGCCCCGCAGTTTAGGAAAGATGTTGAGTTGCTGGAACGTGTCCAGAGAAAGGCAACAAAGCTGGGGAGGGGTTTGGAGCACAGCCCTATGAGGAGAGACTGACAGAGCAGGGTTTGTTTAGCCTGGAGAAGAGGAGGCTCAGAGGAGACCCTATTGCTGTCTACAACTGCCTGAAGGGAGGTTGTAGCCAGGTGGGGGTTGGTCTCTTCTCCCAGGCAACCAGCGCCAGAACACACAGTCTCAAGCTGTGCCAGGGGAGGTTTAGGCTGGATGCTAGGATGAAGGTCTTCCCAGAAAGAGTGATTGGCCATTGGAATGTGCTGCCCAGGGAAGTGGTGGAGTCGCCATCACTGGAGGTGTTTAGGAAGAAACTGGATGGGGTGCTTGGTGCCATGGTTTAGTTGATTAGATGGTGTTGGATGATAGGTTGGACTTGATGCTCTAGAAGGTCTTTTCCAGCCTGGTTAATTCTCTTCTATTCTGTATAAATGATCAGTGATCTGGCACCAGTAAATTATTTTAGTGGATGAGTTAGGGTTCTATTTATGGACAACTTGGATAGCCTAAAGCACTTCAGGAGGTAGCTGCATTTTGGTAACATATTCTTCTAAGTGATACTTTTTTTCATCTTTTAGTTACTCTGTGTGTACTTATTTAAAACAGGCACTTTAGATTTTCTTGTTTGAAATTTCAGATGATTATTCAATTAAAAGCATGGAGTTAAATGCTGGTTCTTAACCTCAAAAGTGTTTAATACGATAACAACCAGTTTCAGAAATTTTGATATTGAGCTCCTAACCAAAATTTCCCCCAACAAACACCAAAGCAGTTTGAAGTCTCGCTTCTAAGGGAGAGTAAATGGCATCCTGGCCTGTATCAGCAACAGTGTGGCCAGCAGGAGCAGGGAGGTTGTTCTGCCCCTGGTCTCAGTACTGGTTAGGCCACACCTTGAGTCCTGTGTCCAGTTCTGGGCCCCTCAGTTTAGGAAAGATGTTGAATTGCTGGCCCCTCAGTTTAGGAAAGATGTTGAATTGCAGAGAAGGGCAACAAAGCTGGGGAGGGGTTTGGAGCACAAGTCCTCTGAGGAGAGGCTGAGGGAGCTGGGGTTGCTTAGCCTGGAGAAGAGGAGGCTCAGGGGAGACCTTCTTGCTCTCTACAACTCCCTGAAGGAAGCTTATAGGCAGGTGGGGGTGGGTCTCTTCTCCCAGGCAACCAGCACCAGAGCACGAGGTCACAGTCTCAAGCTGCACCAGGAAGGTTTAGGTTGGATGTTAGGAAGAAGTTCTTCCCAGAGAGAGTGATTGCCCATTGGAATCGGCTACCCGTGGAGGTGGTGGAGTCACCATCACTGGAGGTGTTTAGGAAGAGACTGGATGGGGTGCTTGGTGCCATGGTTTAGTTGATGTTGGATGGTGGGTTGGACTTGATGATCTCGAAGGTCTCTTCCAACCTGGTTTATTCTATTCTATTCTACCCAAATATTAGTCTAGAAGCAGAAGTGTGGTCCATATCCCCCACTAAACATACTTTTTTCCCCTCCCCTTCCCTAAACCTCTGTGGAAGTCAAATTGCTGTTACATGAGTGCCTTATTACTGTTTTTCCTTTCTTTTTTTTTTAGTGTTTTCAGTCTTCTTCCAAGTGTGTATATAGAAACCCTTCTTTGTAGTTTATCTGAATGTTAGCAACCTGTATTGTACAGTAGAGGCCAGGGCAAGGATAATGTGGCTTGGCTGATATGCATGTTCTGCCACAATATCAACATTAACTAAGACTGGATTGTCACACGTGTCAGCCTAGTTTATTAAGGGAAGCCAGTTTACCTGAACAAGACTATGAAGTATGACAGTTTAATTGCTGCCTCATTTGCAGTTGCAGTGTCTCAGCTGAGACATTGGTATGTTGAGAGAAGTGTGGGACCAATAACTAGGATGAAGAGCCACTAGAATCATCCCAGGTGAAACAGCTGTCACTGGAACAGAATCCTTGGCTGGATTGAGGCATATATGTAATGTCTACTTTAGGCCCCCGTGGCGATTTTTCTTAGCTACAATTTAGAAACCAAAGGTTTTAAGTACGTTTGGCAATTTCCATGTACAGCCCATGACAAGAAGTATGATCCTTCCTACTAAGGATAACTTCTTTACCTCAGTCTTCACTGCAAGGGCCTCCAGCCACACTCCTGGTGTCATGGAAGACGATACCAGGGACAGGGAGGAAGAACTGCCCATCGTAAGTGAAGATCAGGTTCGTGATCACCTGAAGAACCTGAAAGTGTTCAAGTCCATGGGACCCGACGGGATACACCCACGGGTGCTGAGAGAAATGGCAGATGAGGTTGCCAAGCCCCTCTCTATTCTATTCCAAAAGTCATGGCAGACTGGGGCAGTCCCCACAGACTGGAAACGGGGAAACATTACTCCCATTTTCAAAAAGGGCAAGAAGGAGGAACCGAGGAACTACAGGCCAGTCAGTCTCACCTCTGTGCCCGGAAAGATCATGGAGCAGATCCTCCTGGAGGCACTAATGACTCAGAAGAATAGTGAAGAGGTGATTGGGAATAGTCAGCATGGCTTTGCCAAGGGCAAATCCTGCCTGACAAACCTGGTGGCCTTCTATGAGCAGGTGACAGCATTAATAGATGAGGGGCGAGCAACTGATGTCGTTTACCTGGACCTGAGCAAAGCCTTCGACACTGTCCCACACCACCTCCTGGTCTCCAAGCTGGCAACACATGGGGTTGATGGATGGACCACTAGATGGATAAAGAACTGGCTTAATGGCCACACCCAAAGAGTGGCTGTCAACGGGTCCATGTCCCAGGGGAGGCCAGTGACAAGCGGAGTCCCTCAGGGATCAGTCCTGGGACCAGGCTTGTTCAACATCTTTGTGGGTGACATGGACAGTGGCATCGAGTGCACCCTCAGCAAGTTTGCTGATGACACCAAGCTGTGTGGAGCAGCAGACATGCTGGAGGGAAAGGATGCCATCCAGAGGGACCTGGACAGGCTGGAGAGGTGGGCAGAAGCCAACCTCATGAGCTTCAACAAGACCAAGTGCACGCTCCTGCATCTGGGTCGAGGCAATCCCAGGCACAAATCCAGGCTGGGCAGGGACTGGCTGGAGAGCAGCCCTGAGGAGAGAGACTTGGGGGTGCTGGTGGACGAGAAGCTCAACAGGAGCTCTCAATGTGTGCTTGCAGCCTGGAAAGCCAATCAGATCCTGGGCTGCATCAGGAGAAGTGTGGCCAGCAGGTCAAGGGAGGTGTTTCTCCCCCTCTACTCAGCTCTGGTGAGACCCTACCTGGAGTACTGCGTCCAGTTCTGGAGCCCCTATTACGAGAGGGATCTGGAGGTGCTGGAAGGTGTCCAGAGAAGGGCCACGAGGATGATCAGAGGGCTGGAGCACCTCTCCTATGAGGACAGACTGAAGGAGTTGGGGCTGTTCAGTCTGGAGAAGAGAAGGCTCCAAGGTGACCTCATTGTGGCCTTCCAGTATCTGAAGGGGGCCTACAGGAAGGCTGGGGAGGGACTTCTCAGGCTGTCAGGTAGTGATAGGACTAGGGGGAATGGAATGAAGCTGGAGGTGGGGAGATTCAGGCTGGACATGAGGAGTTCCTCACCATGAGTGTGGTGAAGCCCTGGAATGGGTTGTCCAGGGAGGTGGTTGAGGCCCCATCCCTGGAGGTGTTTAAGCCCAGGCTGGATGAGACTGTGGCCAGCCTGATCTAGTGTGAGGTGTGAGGGATTTGGAACTAGATGATCCTTGTGGTCCCTTCCAACCCTGACTGATTCTATGATTCTATGATCCTCTGGGGGGGCAATTCAGAACATGCAAGTTAGGTGCTAAAGTAGCTGAAAATGGATGCTGTGGTTACCTCCTTCTGTACCTCATTTTCTTTATTCATTAAGGGGGAATAATAGTATTTATTTACTTTCCTTTTCTCCTCTTCCCCCAATCGTTCCTTGTAAATGATTTATTTTTCAGGTACAGCTTCCTCCAGTGGCACAAAGGCAATTTAAAATCCTGCATTTCCCATATGTACTTTGTTCTCTAGGAGCCATCATATCCTGTGAGCAATGAGTGCTGGGAAGGAATACCACACCTTGAGTCCTGTGTCCAGTTCTGGGGCCCTCAGTTTAGGAAAGATGTTGAGTTGCTGGAACGTGTCCAGAGAAGGGCAACAAAGCTGGGGAGGGGTTTGGAGCACAAGCCCTATGAGGAGAGGCTGAGGGAGCTGGGGTTGCTTAGCCTGGAGAAGAGGAGGCTCAGGGGAGACCTTACTGCTGTCTACAACTCCCTGAAGGGAGGTTGTAGCCAGGTGGGGGTTGGTCTCTTCTCCCAGGCAAGCCGCACCAGAAGAAGAGGACAAAGTCTCAAGCTGCACCAGGGGAGGTTTAGGCTGGATGTTAGGAAGAAGTTCTTCACAGAGAGAGTGATTGGCCATTGGAATGGGGTGCCCAGGGAGGTGATGGAGTCACCATCACTGGAGGTGTTTAGGAAGAGACTGGATGAGGCACTTGGTGCCATGGTTTAGTTGATTAGATAGTGTTGGATGATAGGTTGGACTTGATGATCTCGAAGGTCTCTTCCAACCTGGTGAATTCTATTCTATTCTATCTATAGAAGGCTAAAACAAAACCAGAGGGTTATTAAATCTAGAGTCCTCTCAGAGACATGAATTTCTACTTTTGACTTTTTTTGCAAATGGTAAATGAATAAGTGAACACCTCTTCAGGATGCATGCCTGTGTAAAGCTTGGTATTACTAACAGGGAATAGAAAATAGTATCATAGTATCAGTCAGGGTTGGAAGGGACCACAAGGATCAGCTAGTTCCAACCCCCCTGCCTTGGGCAGGGACACCCCACACTAGATCAGGCTGGCCAGAGCCACATCCAGCCTGGGATTAAACACCTCCAGGGATGGGACCTCAACCACCTCCCTGGACAACCCATTCCAGGGCTTCACCACTCTCACGGGGAAGAACTTCCTCCTCACGCCCAGCCTGAATCTCCCCACCTCCAGCTTCATTCCATTCCCCCTAGCCCTAGTTTTCTGCTGCCTCTTGCGCTGATGAAGTAGCTATTCTGTTTGACCTCTGGTGGTTGAACTAATCTCTCTTGAGGAGCAGTTCGTTTCCAGATTTGTTGACCATGCATAGAAGCCATAAAGGCCTGAAAGGAAGGTTCAAATCTTCTCCACAAAGCCGTATGATTTGGCTCAGCCTAAAGGTGAAGGAATTCGGCAGAATGCTCAGAATTGGCATGTTAGGTACTATGGCAACAATGTAATACACGCAGGCAATCAACTGCTGCCTAGCCCATCAGCTGGTTTGAATAAAAGACACTAATTGCTGAGTGTTTGTGCCTTCACCAGATGCTCAAGGGCTCATTAACCTCAACAGAACAGCAGACTCATTAGCAGGCTTGTCTATGGATTAACCATTGAAGGCTGATAGAGACCTGTATTTGCTGAGGCTAGGTAAAATTAACTCCATACATTCACATCAGCTTTATACTATATAGAGGTGTCTTTGGAAATACAATTCTGTAATTTTCTTCTATCACAGTTAACCAGGCTTTAGAAGGCCAAGAAAAGATTTTGCTGTGGCTTAATGTGTCCAAAGTGGCTTTTAAGTGGAGTTTTCTTTAAAAACAAAAGCCTGAAATGCAAGTTGAGGTTTGGTAGTTTTGCTCCTTTGTCCGTCTGCCTTAAATATTGATGGTAAATCCAATGACAGTCTGGAAATGTATTTAAGATGATTCCTCTTATACCATTTCTCAGATCATAGTATCATAGTATCATAGTATCAGTCAGGGTTGGAAGGCACCACAAAGATCATCTAGTTCCAACCCCTGCCATGGGCAGATCTATACTTGGAGTCTGATAATTGCTCTAGAGCCAACCCTGAGGCGTTCTTGTCTTTGAGACACTTAGAAAAGAAGCTAAAGATGGAGGTAGGGTTGAAGAGAAACTCGAAGCAATTAACTTGAAATCATAGAGTTAACTCTATTTTACCTCTAGTTTGACCCCTGCACCTGTCTTTCTCAATTCCTTTCCTCACAAAGGATGCCAAGAGGAGCCAAGGGTATCCTTCCTGGACGCAAGAATAACTCTCATAGAATCATAGAATCAGTCAGGGTTGGAAGGGACCACAAGGATCATCTAGTTCCAACCCCCCTGCCATGGGCAGGGACACCCCACACTAGATCAGGCTGGCCAGAGCCTCATCCAGCCTGCTCTTAAACACCTCCAGGGACGGGGCCCCAACCACCTCCCTGGACAACCCATTCCAGGGCTTCACCACTCTCATGGGGAAGAACTTCCTCCTCACATCTAGCCTGAATCTCCCTATCTCCAGCTTCATTCCATTCCCCTAGTCCTATCACTACCTGATATCTTGAGAAGTCCCTCCCCAGCCTTCCTGTAGGCCCCCTTCAGATACTGGAAGGCCACAATGAGGTCACCTTGGAGCCTTCTCTTCTCCAGACTGAACAGCCCCAACTCTTTCAGTCTGTCCTCATAGGAGAGGTGCTCCAGCCCTCTGATCATCCTCGTAGCCCTTGTCCAGGCAAACAGCATCAGTTGCTCGCCCCTCATCTATTAATGCTGTCACCTGTTCATAGAAGGCCACCAGGTTTGTCAGGCAGGATTTGCCCTTGGTGAAGCCATGCTGACTGTGCCAAATCACCTCTTCACTATTCTTCTGAGTCAGTAGTGCCTCCAGGAGGAGCTCCATGATCTTTCCAGGCACAGAGTTGAGACTGACTGGCCTGTAGTTCTCTGGTTCCTCCTTCTTACCCTTTTTGAAAATGGAAGTAATGTTTCCCCTTTTCCAGTCTGTGGGGACTGCCCCAGGCTGCCAGGATTTATGACTTTTGGAATATAATGGAGAGGGGTTTAGCAACCTCATCTGCCATCTGTGCTATATAAGCTAAGAAAGGAAACAGTAGTTTTATAGGTACAGGCCTGAGGCTGAAGCCTCCTTTAAATCACTGAACTTGATGGAAGGCTGAGAAATGAGCAGTTTAATTAGAAAATACATTTAAAAGTTCATATCATTTGTTGCAAATGTCCATTAAAATAAAGAATAAAGTAAAACTTGTATAAACTTCCCCCTCCCTTTGGTATTTTGAACCAACTTTTTGGCTTCATGTGATTTTTGCTATCTTTATTCTTGCTTTGCTCAGAGCTAGATGGTGAAAAGACAAGTTCAATAACCAGTGCAGGTGCAAATTCAATAGACATTGAACTCAATTTCTGCTTGAGATACTGAATTCATGAATACACTTTGGCTACCTCAGGTGTCAGGTGTCTTAAGTTCTTTGCCTCACAGAAGGAAGCAACTGACTTCTAGAGAAAGAGCTTGCCTGAGTTATTTCAGACACCTCAAACAACCAGGCAGGCTCTCTGTTTGGAGGCCTTCAAAGTTACCAGTCCCTGATAGCTATAAAGGGAACTTAGGAATGTGCTTTAGGAGTTCTCCTTCACCAAGCATCTGGATCTCAGGTGTGAATAAAATATTGGAGTTGGTCAGATTAGTTTTCATCAGATATTATTGCTGTCTACAACTACCTGAAGGGAGGTTGTAACCAGGAGGGGTTGGTCTCTTCTCCCAGGCAATCAGCACCAGAACAAGAGGATACAGTCTCAAGCTGTGCCAGGGAAAGTTTAGGCTGGAGGTGAGGAGAAAGTTCTTCAGAGAGAGAGTTGTTAGCCATTGGAATGGGCTGCCCAGGGAGGTGGTGGAGTCACCGTCCCTGGAGGTGTTCAAGAGGGGACTGGATGTGGCACTTGGTGCCATGGTCTAGTAGTCATGAGGTCTGTGGTTACAGGTTGGACTTGATGATCTTTGAGGTCTTTTCCAACCTTGTTGATTCTGTGATTCTATTCTATGATTGTCTGCCTGCAGTAATCCTTTGGGAGAGCAGGATAGACACAGGCAGTAGTTATTAAAGACTGAAGTTGGGATGTAGTTTAAACCTATATTGATGTATTCTAATGTAGCATATTCCATTGCACCTTTTCACTCTGTTAATCATCTCAATAAACCCAGCATAAATAAACCACACAGAAACTTGCCAAGGGTGTCACAGCAAATAGTATCTGCTGCAGAAAGCTGACCTCAGAGAATTAAGGTGGATGCTTTTAAGAGAGAAGAGAGGGTGGAAAACATTGGGTACATCTTTACTGGAGAATTATGTTGTATCAGAGTGTTTCCCTGGGTTTATCACTTGACCATCTGTATAGTCACAGTGATCACACTTAGAATTTCGACTCAGATCTGGCAGCAGACTCACATAATTCCTGGGTACTGTTTGGAATTTCACAAATGTTGGGGTATTTCCAAGAGGAACACTGCATATGACCAGGCTGGTTTGGAGAGCAAGAGAGCTAACTTCATGTTCATCCAGACCCCTTCACACCAATTAGCCTCAGTGCCTGAGATCAGTCCCAATCAGCTTTGGTTTACTGAGATTGACACAGGCTCTTGGTGACTGAATATTTAAATCATGACTAGTACAACTACTCCTGAAATGATGCTCTACTTTAGTGCAAAGGACTGTACTGATCCTAAAGGGACCCACAACTTTTTGCTATCAATTTCAGAGCCTTCATGTTTAACACTTGATCAATCTGTACCTCTTTGCTCCTGCACTGATATGGCAGTAGAGCATTATCTGTGAAGTTCCCTGGTACAGTCTCCTGATTTAAACAAACTTATTTTCAGTAAAGATATCACAAGCTAACTAAAGCCACAGGTAGGAGTTTTGAAAGGGACAGCAAGTAGCAGTGTTTTTGACTTCAATGTTTCTTTCAAGCCAACCCATCGCTTGCGAATAGCAGCGAGTCTGCTGTCTTGCAACACCTTCTGGATGACATCATACAGAATCACAGAATCACCAAGGATGGAAGAGACCTCAAAGATCATCAAGTCCAACCTGTCACCACAGACCTCATGACTAAACCATGGCACCAAGTGCCACATCCAATCCCCTCTTGAACACCCCCAGGGATGGTGACTCCACCAACTCCCTGGGCAGCACATTCCAATGGCAAATAACTCCTTCTGTGAAGAACTTCTTCCTAACATCCAGCCTAAACCTCCCCTGGTGCAGCTTGAGACTGTGTCCTCTTGTTCTGGTGCTGGTTGCCTGGGAGAAGAGACCAACCCCCTCCTGGCTACAACCTTCCTTCAGGGAGTTGTAGACAGCAAGAAGGTCTCCCTGAGCCTCCTCTTCTGCAGGCTAAGCAACCCCAACTCCCTCAGCCTCTCCTCACAGGGCTTGTGCTCCATGCCCCTCACCAACTTTGCTGCCCTTCTCTGGACACGTTCCAACTCAACATCTTTCCTAAACTGAGGGGCCCAGAACTGGACACAGTACTCAAGGTGTTACCTAACCAGTGCTGAGTACAGGGGCAGAATGACTTTCTTACAGCAGGATATTTGTTTCCTAATAGGAAATCTGAACCACGAGTTTCTTATTCCTGTGCATGTAAGTATATGTAGGTAAGACAGTTGGTGAACACTGCCACCTTCATTCACTAAGGAACAACCTAATGGCTTAGGAAATGGCTCTGAAGTGTTCTCAGAAGTGTAAACTGTGACTGTGCTCTACTCATCCTACCTGACTGCTTCTGTCGAGCCATTGACTTTTCTCAGCCTTTTGAATGATAACTTGAGAGTTTTTGCTATGCTGTAATTAGCCAGGGAAGGAACAAATCACTTTTAAAGTTAGCCCATACATGCATTTGCTATTTGTGGTAGGCATGAAAATTAATTACAGTTTGAATTTACTCATCACAAAGAGAAGCTAGTGAATCACAATTTGCAGTTCATTGAATAAATGTCAGTTATTGATTTCTGTGGTTGAGTACTGGTGAGGTAATGCCATGTTTGCTACTCATTAGAGGTGGCACAGCACAATATATCATAAAATGTAATTAGGGGAGCATCAATCATTCAAAATCTGTGGCTAAGATTAAATATATTGCCGTGCATGGAGAAATGAAAGGGCTCATTAACAACACAGTGTAATGTGACAGCAGGAGAGAACTTGATTTTCAAGAAAAAGGAATCTTACATCGTGTTGAAGATCATGACAAGCCTCTTCTTCATATATTAATTAAGATTTTAATCTGAGTTTGCTTCTACTGCTTGAACAGATGAACTCCCATGCATAGCATTTTATCAGAGATACTTATGATACTGTTTGTTAACTGTCGATTAATGGAACTCCTCATTAAGGCTCTTTTAAGACTGGGCGAATGTCCTTTTTGAATGGGATATTTAGCTCATCTTTGCCAAAATCTCAAATGTAGTTGTTTGACCACAATTTACTCCAACAAATCTTCAGGAATTTTTTGAAGATTGCACTTGCACAGAGGGATTGTGAGTCAGGACAATGAGAAGCAGGGAGAAGAGGACGAATCAAAGCTTTACTTTGCTGTGAGGGAGCTCCAAATGGAAAAAGACAAGTGGAGGAAAAAGAATAGAATAGAATAGAATAGAATAGAATAGAATAGAATAGAATAGAATAGAGTAGAAATAATAGAGTAGAGTAGAGTAGAGTAGAGTAGAATAGAATAGAATAGAATAGAATAGAATAGGAT
This sequence comes from Picus viridis, assembly GCA_033816785.1. NCBI lineage: Eukaryota > Metazoa > Chordata > Aves > Piciformes > Picidae > Picus > Picus viridis. Next base: position 84,755,130 of record CM066566.1, on the reverse strand, counting down.
AGAATAGAATAGAATAGAATAGGGTAGAATAGAATAGAATGAATAGAATAGAATAGGGTAGGATAGAATAGAATAGAATAGAATAGAATAGAATAGAATAGAATAGAATAGAATAGAATAGAATAGAATAGAATAGAATGAATAGACTAGACTAGAATAGATAGAATAGAATAGAATAGAATAGAATAGAATAGAATAGAATAGAATAGAATAGAATAGAATAAACCAGGTTGGAAGAGACCTTCAAGATCATCACATCCAACCCATCATCCAACACCACCTAATCAACTAAACCATGCAACCAAGCACCCTACCATCCTAACACCCTTCTACTGCTTTCTTTAGCAATGCAACTAAAATTTCAGAAAGGGTGGTTCTTGTAGCTCCACAAAGCACAGTTCTAGTCTGTGAGCTGTTAGAAATGCTTGAAGAGTTGAAGGCATGTAGAGAGGGCTCATTTTAGCTCCCTATGCAGCAGAGGGATCCAATTCTTGTGACTGGTGTGAAAATGATCTTTTTGCCCCTGCCTGCATAGTGCCTCATCTGTTCTGTCCTAGGCTGTTCTTTCATCTGGGCTGCCAGGCTGAAGCAACAGCTGAGAAGAGAAGTCTCCTAGGAGGAGAAACACTACCAAATAGCTTTGCTAATTCTGCCACTTGAAAAGCTTTAAAATTTTCCTTACCTGAGGGAGCAATGGATTTGATAAGTCATCTGGTTTCAGGAAGTGTGGCTCTGTGAGCATGGGCTTCATTATGCCATGTTCTGCATAAGAGGCAAGGATCTTCTCCAGCTGAGAATTTGGTTTTAATGATTCTTAGGAATTCAGACCTTGATTGTTATCCCAATAGGAAGGAAACCATACTAGCATTTCTATTCACACTGGAATTTGTCAGTGTTCAGACATCCTTAATTGTCCTCTTGCCTTCTATTTTCAATAAAAATAATAAAAAAAATAACCAAAACAAACCAAAAACGAAAAGAAAAGAGAGAGTAAGAGAGAGAAGGAATCTGACCACAATAGAGTGGCTACAACATGATTTTTTGCTGCATATAAATTCCTTCTCTTTTCCTCTGTTTCTGTTCCCATCTCTCAGGGATACATCTGTGCTGGCAGCTTAATTCATTACTGATTTCCAAAAAGTTCCTTAAGAAAAGCTTAGCTGATGTCCCCATGCCCCAACCTTTACCTTCAGGGTCTTTTGCTTTATTAAAATTTAAAGCCAGAGCTTAGGAGCCATGGCACAAAGTGTGTCAGAGTTCAAGGAGCACGTGGCTGACACTCTAATCATATAGTTTAGTTTTAGGTAGCCCTGTGAGGAACAAGGATACAATACAATACAATACAATACAATACAATACAATACCCCAGGTTGGAAGAGACCTTCAAGATCATCGCGTCCAACCCATCTACCAATCCAACCCACCCAACAACTAGACCATACAGCCAAGCACCCCATCAAGTCTTCTCCTGAACACCTCCAATGAAGGTGACTCCACCACCTCCACGGGTAGCCGATTCCAATGGGCAATCACTCTCTCTGTGTAAAACTTCTTCCTAACATCCAGCCTAAACCTGCCCTGGTGCAGCCTGAGACTGTGTCCTCTTGTTCTGGTGCTGGCTGCCTGGGAGAAGAGGCCAACCTCTGCCTGGCTACAACCTCCCTTCAGGTAGTTGTAGAGAGCAAGAAGGTCACCCCTCAGTCTCCTCTTCTCCAGGCTAAGCAACCCCAGCTCCCTCAGCCTTTCCTCATAGGGCTTGTGTTCCAAACCCCTCCCCAGCTTTGTTGCCCTTCTCTGGACACGTTCCAGCAAGTCAACATCCTTCCTAAACTGAGGGGCCCAGAACTGGACACAGGACTCAAGGTGTGGCCTAACCAGTGCAGTGTACACGGGCAGAATGACTTCCCTGCTCCTGCTGGCCACACTGTTCCTGATGCAGGCCAGAATGCCATTGGCCTTCTTGGCTGCCTGGGCACACTGCAGGCTCATGTTCAGCCTACAATCAACCAGTACCCCCAGGTCCCTCTCTGCCTGGCCACTCTCCAGCCACTCTGACCCCAGCCTGTAGCACTGCCTGGGGTTGTTGTGGCCAATGTGCAGAACCCGGCACTTGGATGTGTTCAATCTCATGCCCTTGGACTCTGCCCATCTGTCCAGCCTGTTGAGGTCCCTCTGCAAAGCCTCTCTGCCCTCCAGCAAATCAACTGCTGCCCCCAGCTAGGTGTCATCTGCAAATATACTGATGATGGACTCAATGCCCTCATCCAGATCATCAATAAAGATGTTGAAGAGCATGGGGCCCAGTACTGATCCCTGGGGCACACCACTAGTGACAGGCCGCCAGCTGGATGTGGCACCATTCACCATCACTCTCTGGGCTCGGCCCTCCAGCCAGTTCCTAACCCAACACAGTGTGCTCCTGTCCAAGCCATGGGCTGCCAGCTTGGCCAGGAGTTTGCTGTGGGGGACGGTGTCAAAGGCCTTGCTGAGGTCCAGGTAGACCACATCCACAGGCCTCCCCACATCCACCAGGCGGGTCACCTGATCATAGAAGGAGATCAGGTTGGTCAGGCAGGACCTGCCCCTCCTAAATCCATGCTGGCTAGGCCTGAGCCCCTGGCCATCCTGTAAGTGCTGTGTGATCGCACACAAGATGACCTGCTCCATAATCTTGCCTGGCAGTAAGGTCAGGCTGACAGGCCTATAATTCCCTGGCTCATCCAACCGGCCCTTCTTGTGGATGGGCACCACGTTGGCCAGCTTCCAGTCTTCTGGGACCTCTCCAGTGAGCCAGGACTGCTGAAAAATGATGGAGAGTGGCTTGGACAGCTCATCTGTCAGCAATCTCAGCACCCTAGGATGGATCCCATCCAGTCCCATGGCCTTGTGGGGGTCCAAGTGGCTCAGTAGATCTCTAACTTCCTCTTGGAGCAGTGGGAAACTATGCAGCTCTCTGGCTCTTTCTGCCAGCTCTGCAGGCCAGCTGTCTGGAAGACGTTCTGCCCTGCTAGTGAAAACTGAGGCAAAGAAGGTGTTAAGTACCTCTGCCTTTTCCTCATCCTTAAGGAGTTGGCATTAATGCTCATTATGGGTCCCTTCTAATATAAGATATTTTATGATTCCGTGACTGTGACCTTCTGGGAATCCTTGGGTTGATGTTAAGTCTGGAATCCAGACCCCATGCTGGGCTTCCTTTGTGAGTTCAAAAGCATCTAGGATTTCAGTCCTAAACCAGCTCATCTGTAGATCATGTTTTATTGACGTGAAATTCAATCTCAGCAGCCCTGTCTGTGCAAAAATGCTATTCTGTCAGCACCTTCATGTTCTTTCTCCATCCTTTTGAATGAACTGTTTTGTCACCTTTCTATAGTAGGTTTTCCAGAACTCTGCTGATTCTTGTTAGAATTATAAAGGTTGGAGGAGGTGTCTCGATCCGGAGAGGGAAAGAGATTCAGGTTTTTAATGAATATTCCCGTGTTGTGAAATTAGAGGCACCAACGAGGCCAAAAATGCTATTCTGTCAGCACCTTCATGTTCTTTCTCCATCCTTTTGAATGAGCTGTTGTGTCACCTTTCTATAGTAGGTTTTCCAGAACTCTGCTGATTCTTGTTAGAATTATAAAGGTTGGAGGAGGCCTTTAAGATCATCCAGTCCAACTGTAACCCAATCACCATGACCATTAGGCTATATGCTGAAGTGCCACTTCTGCATGTTTCTTGAACACCTTCAGGGATAGTGACTCCACCACCTTCCTGGGCAGCCAGTTCCAATGCCTCACCACTCTCTCAGTAAAGAAGTTTTTGCTAAGATCCAATCTAAACCTCCCCTGGCATAACTTACACCCATTACCTCTCATCCTATTGTCAGTTGCTTGGGAGAGGACACCAACACCAGCCTTATTGCAACCTCTTTTCAGGTAGGTGTAGAGAGCAGTAAGATCTCCCCTTAGCCTTCTCTTCTCCAGACTAAATACCCCAGCTCCCTCAGCTGCTCCTTGTATGACATGCCCTCCAAACCCCCCACCAGCCTCATTGCTCTTCTCTGGATGTGGCCCAGGACCTCAGTGTCTTTCTTATAATGTGGTGCCCAAAACTGAACACAATACACAAGCTGTGGTTTCTCCAGGGCCAAGTACAGGGGCATAATCACTTCCCAACTCCTGCTGGGGACACGCTGTTTTTGATACAGGCCAGGATGCCATTGGCTTTCTTGGCCGTCTGGGCACACTGCTGGCTCATGTTCAGCTGGCCATCCACCAGCCTCCTGTCCTAGGTTGCACCCATCCTTGATGTGGGCTAAAAAGAACTCAGCCCTCCAGGTGGACAAAAGAAATGTGATCCAGGTGGGCAGAGGGAGAGAGAGATGTGGTTTTCCCCTTCCCAGGAGGAGGGGTCCCCCTGGGTCAAAGGTCTATTGCACCCCCACTTTCTGTCCAGCAAGACTATTTAAAGGCAGGCATCTTCTGGTTCTCTCTCTTTCCTCCTGCCTCACCTGCTCAACAAGTCCCTGCTGCTCCTGCTTCCTGCATTGACCATGTGGCTAGGCCTCCATGCTGCATCCACACTTTCTAAAGAAATGAATCCATTTGCATCAAGGGAATCCAGTGCCAGCTGGACCTGGTTTTGTGTATATTTCCATTTACCCTTTTCCTTACACCTTTGTAACCTTCCCTGTTACTGATACATATATATATATATATATATATATATATATATATATATATTCAGGCTGGAGGTGAGGAGGAAGTTCTCCACCATGAGAGTGGTGAAGCCCTGGCATGGGTTGTCCAGGGAGGTGGTTGAGGCCCCATCCCTGGAGGTGTTTAAGAGCAGGCTGGATGAGGCTCTGGCCAGCCGGATCTAGTGTGGGGTGTGTGAGAGACTAAAGCTTGTCTCTCCTGGTGTGACTCAACAAAGATAAAATCACTTGCTGCTTGTCCAGACAATAGCTGATGTGGGTTGGGCAGAGCCACTGGAAGGACTCTTGGAAGGTGCAAAGATAACATTGCTCACGGGACTGCAGCTGGCCTACAACAATGGCCCAAGGGCCCAGCATTCACACCTTCAGGACAAGATCATTTCCAGCCATCAGATACCCCAGGAAAGGACAATGATTCCTGATGTGAAAACAGTGTGTGGGTAGGTAGATGGAGCAGGAGGAGGCAGAGGCCTTCCCCCTCTCCATCCAGTGGCTGCCCAAACTCACCTGAGTACACAGAAAGATTTCCTGGGGAACAATACACTTGCCTAAGGGCTAAAAAATGTATAAAAGACTGGAACAACTACTGGCTTGTAGGAGGAGAAAATTGGAGCAGCAAGATGCAGAAGAAAGCAGACGGCAGCACACACTGGAAACATCCCGGGGCCAACACAATGGATCTTGGACTCTCCATGCCCTAAGTTCTGCCTGCTGCAACTCATGGAGCTGAAGAAGCTGCCCAGAGGACCTCATCCCTTCTACAGCCAAAGCCTCAGCACCCTTCCTCTACAGACCCAACATCTCCTGCAGCACCGTTTATTTATGCCCATCCACTGTAGTTATGTAATCAATAGTCTAGCTGTTGATATTTTGGCCTCGTTTGTGCCTCTAATTTCACAACACGGGAATATTCATTAAAAACCTGAATCGCTTTCCCTCTCCGGATCGAGACAGGGTGTCCCTGCCCATGGCAGGGGGTTGGAACTAGATGATCCTTGTGGTCCCTTCCAACCCTGACTGATAATATGATACTATGGTACTAGTATGATATTGTTAAAAAACTACTTTTTTATTTCCAAACTGATTCCAGACCAATTTCTTTCATGATTTTTACCTTTCCTTTCTCCCGCCTAGTTTGCCTTTACCCTACTGGGAAAAAGGGAGAGGGGGAGGAAAAGCTAAATCTGTTTCTTTGTGGCTTTTGGACTCTGGGAAAAGCTTCAAACTATCACATCTCCCCAGATCCTTTTCCACTGGGCTGCTTTCCAGCCACTGTTCCTTAAGCCTGTAGAATAGAATAGAATAGAATAGAATAGAATAGAATAGAATAGAATAGAATAGAATAGAATAGAATAGAATAGAATAGAATAGACCAAATCAGTTTGGAAGAGGCCTTCAAGATCATCACGTCCAACCTATCATCCAACACCATATAATCAAGTAAACCACAGTATCATAGTATCAGTCAGGGTTGGAAGGGACCACAAGGATCATCCAGTTCCAACCCCCCTGCCATGGGCAGGGACACCCCACACTAGATCAGGCTGGCCACAGCCTCATCCAGCCTGGGCTTAAACACCTCCAGGGATGGGGCCTCAACCACCTCCCTGGACTTCCTTCCACCTTCCAGGGCTTCACCACTCTCATGGTGAGGAACTCCTCATGTCCAGCCTGAATCTCCCCACCTCCAGCTTCATTCCATTCTCCCTAGTCCTATCACTACCTGAGATCCTGAGAAGTCCCTCCCCAGCCTTCCTGTAGGCCCCCTTCAGATACTGGAAGGCCACAATATGGTCACCTTGGAGCCTTCTTTTCTCCAGACTGAACAGCCCCAACTCCTTCAGTCTGTCCTCATAGGAGAGGTGCTCCAGCCCTCTGAACATCCTCGTGGCCCTTCTCTGGACACCTTCCAGCACCTCCAGATCCCTCTTGGAATAGGGGCTTCTGAACTGGACGCAGTACTCCAGGTGGGGTCTCACCAGAGCTGAGTAGAGGGGGAGAATCACCTCCCTTGCCCTGCTGGCCACACTTCTCCTGATGCAGCCCAGGATCTGATTGGCTTTCCAGGCTGCAAGTGCACATTGAGAGCTCCTGTTGAGCTTCTCGTCCACCAGCACCCCCAAGTCTCTCTCCTCAGGGCTGCTCTCCAGCCAGTCCCTGCCCAGCCTGGATCTGTGCCTGGGATTGCCTCGACCCAGATGCAGGAGCCTGCACTTGGTCTTGTTGAAGCTCATGAGGTTGGCTTGTGCCCACCTCTCCAGCCTGTCAAGGTCCCTCTGGATGGCATCCCTTCCCTCCAGCATGTCCACTGCACCACACAGCTTGGTGTCATCAGCAAACTTGCTGAGGGTGCACTCGATGCCACTGTCCATGGCACCCACAAAGATGTTGAACAAGCCTGGTCCCAGGACTGATCCCTGAGGACTCTGCTTGTCCCTGGCCTCCATTGGGACATGGACCCGTTGAAGCCACTCTTTGGGTGTGGCCATCAAGCCAGTTTGTTATCCATCTAGTGGTCTTTCCTTCTCTTTTCTTTCCTTCTCTTTCCTTCTCTTTCCTTTTCTTTCCTTTTCTTTTCTTATTTTATAAGCATCAGCTCTACCAGAAGCTGAGAGGTGATCGGTCTCTCACTGAGAGGTGGTGGGTGGGACTGGGAACTGAAGTATTATAATTGTAGCACCACACCTGTTATTCTGTAAGTGACAGTGCCAACCTTTTTCACTGTGAGTAATTTAGGACTTGAGTCACAGTCACCCACAGAGATACTTTTTTTTTTTCTTGCTGGATTTGGCATTTCAAATGTTCCAGCAAGTTCATCTTTTGCAAGAAGCAGCCTCTTGGAGACAGGTTTTTCTGCTTCAGCTCTTATCCAAATCAAAAGTTGGTCAGGACCAATACATACAATTTTTGTGTGCGGGAATATTCAGCAGCCACAAAACAGTCTCAGGTAAGAGGAACTCACAGGAACGTGAGCTTACTAGTCTGGGCCCAAATCATAGAATCATAGAATCAATAAGGTTGGAAAAGACCTCAGAGATCATCAAGTCCAACCTGTCACCCAACACCTCATGACTAATCCCCTCTTGAACACCTCCAGGGATGGTGACTCCTTCACCTCCCTGGGCAGCACATTGCAAGGGTCGATCACTCTTTCTGTGAAGAACTTTCTCCTCACCCCAAGCCTAAACTTCCACCGGAACAGCTTGAGACTGTGTCCTCTTGTTCTGGTGCTGGTTGCCTTGGAGAAGAGACCAACCCCCACCTGACTACAACGTCCCTTCAGGCAGTTGTAGACAGCAAGAAGGTCTCCCTGAGCCTCCTCTTCTCCAGGCTAAGCAACCCCAGCTCAGTCAGCCTCTCCTCATAGGGCTTACCTGGTAGTTGCTACCCACAACCTGCTCTAGTGGTGTACATACAATTGCTCACAAGAAACTCTGGAAAACATTTAGACTTCTTTCTTCTCAAGCCTAGAATCACCTTGTGTGGGGTGGGGAAGACTGCATTTTAAAGGTCACCCTCTCTATTTATAACACATTTGTTCTTAAAATAGGCAAACTGAATTTTAATGTTTATTAAATAACTTTATGCAGCACTTCTGCTCTGTGTGAATAGATAAGAAGGCTGTAATTGTGTTTAAAACATTATGTAATGACATATCCTTGAGAAATTTGGTAAGACCTGTCTATGCCACCATAAACATACTAAGTAAAACCTTTGAATTAACTTCATTTGGAATAGCATGCTAAGAGCTAAGGCACATAATAGGATGGAATTGAATTACAGTGGCCTAATAAATAATCAACCATTAGCTAAATTTCCTTAATTGCCTGTGGCCATGCTTTTAGTCCACCCCAACTGTGAGGTAATAAACATCAGTGAAAGAGATTTCAGAAGAACTTTCAAAGCCTAAATAACAGTAAGGAGTCTAAATACTTTGTTGGACCACTGCCCATGTCCATGCATGATATTAGATAAGTCAAGAAGCGATTTTTCAATTCATGTTTGTAACACTATCTGTAACACATTACTTGAACCACAGGAAACAAGGAAAAGGTAGGGAAAATGAGGGACTTAATAGAGGAGGAAGAGATACTGGTGAGTCTCAAATTACACAGCCTTGAAAATCCTTCTCAAAAAGGCTTGAAATTGCCAGAACATTTCAAAAGAAGGAAAGAGAATGGGAAACAAACAAACCAACACCATCAACAACAGCAACAAAAAAGGAATTTGCCAAGATGGAAGGCAGAAGGTTTTCAAAATCTAGAAATATAAGGTAAATGCCTTTATTGAAGAACTTTTGTCCCACTCTGTGTGCTTACTTGCTGGTGTTTTTCATGTGGCTAGAAATGGGAGTATAATTAGAATCAAGGAATCATAGAGTCAAAAAGGTTGGAAAAGACTTCAGAGATCATCAGCTCCAACCTATCACCCAAGACCTCAGGACTACTAAACCACGGCTCAAATTGCCACATTTAGGCTGGATGTTTAGGCTGGATGTTAGGAAGAAGTTCTATAAAGAGAGAGCGATTGCCCATTGGAATCGGCTGCCCGTGGAGATGGTGGAGTCACCTTCATTGGAGGTGTTCAGGAGGAGACTTGATGGGGTGCTTGGTGCCATGGTTTAGTTAAGTGGGTTGGATTGGTTGATGGGTTGGACGCGATGATCTTGAAGGTCTCTTCCAAACTGGTGTATTGTATTGTATTGTATTGTTTTGTATTGTATTGTATTGTATTGTAACATCCAATCCCTTTTTTGACACCTCCAGGGACACTGACTCCACCACCTCCCTGGGCAGCACATTTGTGAGAGACTAAAGCTTGTCTCTCCTGGTGTGACTCAACAAAGATAAAATCATTTGCTGCTTGTCCAGACAATAGCTGATGTGTGTTGGGCAGAGCCACTGGAAGGAGTCTTGGAAGGTGCAAAGATAACATTGCTCAGGGGACTGCAGCTGGCCTACAACAATGGCCTAAGGGCCCAGCATTTCACACCTTCAGGACAAGATCATTTCCAGACACTTGCCTAAGGCCTAAAAAACTGTATAAAAGACTGGAGCAACTACTGGCTTTAGGAGGAGAAAATTGGAGAAGCAAGATGCAGAAGAAAGCAGATGGCAGCACACGCTGGAAACATCCCGGGGCCAACACAATGGATCCTGGACTCTGAAAACCCTCTCTCCGTGCTCTAAGTTCCGCCTGCTGCAACTCATGGAGCTGAAGAAGCTGCCCAGAGGACCTCATCCCTTCTACAGCCAAAGCCTCAGCACCCTTCCTCTACAGACCCAACATCTCCTGCAGCACCGTTTCTCTACAGACCCAACATCTCCTGCAGCACCTTTTCTCCACAGACTCAAACTGTCTTGGGGGGTGAGGGGTGTGGTAATATAATTCTTTCCCTCTTCTCCCTTTCTTCTTTCTCTTCCTATTCTTCTCTCTCTCCCCTTCTGATCCCTCCACTTTATTTATGTCCATCCACTGTAGTTATGTAATCAATAGTCTAGCTGTTGATATTTTGGCCTCGTTTGTGCCTCTAATTTCACAACACGGGAATATTCATTAAAAACCTGAATCTCTTTCCCTCTCCGGATCGAGACAACATTCCAATGGCCAATCACTCTTTCTGGGAAGAACTTTCTCCTCACCTCCAGCCTAAGCTTCCCCTGGCACAGCTTGAGACTGTGTGGCACAGCTTGAGACTGCATATTTAAATAATTTTATCTGGTATAAAAATCTATCTGGATATTTGTATTGGTCCAGTACATTTCAAAATTATGTTAATATAAATTAAAACTCTCTTGTGAGCATTTAATTAGCAATTAAGCTTCCAGAATATTTGTGACTAGATAAAATTCTGAGTTAATTAATTCACATGGATCTATAAGGACAACTTGATTAACTTTAGGATTTTTGTTCACGACTTTTAACACTGAACATTTTGGGGAACAAACCTGGTGAGGGGTTTGGAGTACAAGCCCTATCAGGAGAGGCTGAGGGAGATGGGGTCGCTTAGCCTGGAGAAGAGGAGGCTCAGAGGAGACCTTATTGCTCTCTACAACCCCCCTAAAGGGAGGTTGTAGCCAGGTGGGAGTTAGTCTCTTCTCCCAGGCAACCAGCACCAGAACAAGAGGACACAGTCTCAGGCTGAACAGGGAAAGTTTCGGCTGGATGTTAGGAAGAAGTTCTTCCCAGAAAGAGTGATTGGCCATTGCAATGGGCTGCCCAGGAAGGTGGTGGAGTAACCATCACTGGAGGTGTTTAGGAAGAGACTGGATGAGGCACTTGCTGCCATGGTTTAGTTGATGAGATGGTGTTGGATGATAGGTTGGACTTGATGATCTTGAATGTCTTTTCCAGATGGTTAATTCTATTCTATTCTATTCTATTCTATTCTATTCTATTCTATTCTATTCTATTCTATTCTATTCTATTCTATTCTATTCTATTCTATTCTATTCCATTCCATTCCATTCCATTCCATTCCATTCCATTCCATTCACACTCATGTCCTATCATGTCTGGCCTAAAACCCACATCTAACAATACTCAGTAACCACAAAACATCTTTGATCTTTACAAAGAGGACACAGTCTCAAGCTGCACCAGGGGAGGTTTAGGCTGGATGTTAGGAAGAAGGTCTTCACAGAAAGAATGATTGGCCATTGGAATGGGCTGCCCAGGGAAGTGGTGGAGTCACTATCACTGGAGGTGTTTAGGAAGAGACTGGATGGGGTCCTTGGTGCCATGGTTTAGTTGATTAGATGGTGTTGGATGATAGGTTGGACTTGATAATCTCAAAGGTCTTTTCCAACCTGCTCTATTCTATTCTATTCTATTCTATTCTATTCTATTCTATTCTATTCTATTCTATTCTATTCGATTCGATTCGATTCGATTCGATTCGATTTGATTCGATTCTATTCTATGCCATTCTATTCTATTCTATTCTATTCTATTCTATTCTATTCTATTCTATTCTATTCTATTCTATTCTCACATCCTATCATGCCTGGCCTAAAAACTATGTTTAACAGTACTCAGTAACAGCAAACCATCTTTGATCTTTACAAATACTGTTACATCAAGATGTGATTTTAGGTAAGTCTTTGATACAAAGAAATGGATTTTGATTCTACCTTATTTTGAACAGCAGCCCATTTACCACATCTTAGGAAACAATTTCCTTGTTGGAATCAAACTGGGATCTGATTAAGTGTTATTGTTTCTGAAGCTTCCCAAATATTGTAAAATTAAAAATCAACAGACTTCTTAGATTCTTCCAGGCTTTCCAATTCCAACATGTGCCTTCTGTAAAAGACAAAAAGTAGTACTGGAAAATTATTAGTTCTCATGCTTGGATACTCGTGGAAATGTGAATGACAAACATGGGCATGCAAATATTCACATACGAATATGGTATTTACATGTGAAGGGGAACACCATTTGACACAGACAAAAGAGCTGGTTCGTACAAGCTGTTTAATGAGCCATAAAAGCATTTCAATCATACTCTTTGCAGCTAGAGTGAACTGTGCACATATTACTGAGTCCCAGTAACAGCAACACTGCATATGCAACATCAACTATACCTTTTTAAGGAAAAAATGCTCTTTGGCACATCAGGACAAGATCATGAACTTCTCAGTCACAGCTTTGCAAAATGAAAACTTATCTAGTTAGTTACTCACTGACACTCCATTTCTGCCCCTTCATTCTCCTGTCTTTTCGATGCCTCTTTCACATCCATCTCATTTTTCATTGTGTGAAATCCTTGATAATGGCATTATGGAACTTTCTAAACAACTGCCATTTAGCATATCCATGCATATAGACCCTAGACCTTAGGCGTGCAGACTTCGATCGCTTCAGGGATCTGCTAGCCAAAGTGTCGTGGGATGAAGCCCTGGAGGGAAGAGGGACGCAGGACAGCTGGTCAGTATTCAAGGACCACCTCCTCTGTGTCCAGGAGCTATGTATACCTACAAGGAGAAAAGCAGGAAGGAATGCTAGGAGGCCTGCCTGGATGAACAAGGAGCTGCTGGACACACTATCACTTAAAAAGAAACTCTACAGGAAGTGGAGGGAAGGACAGATAGAACAGGGGGTATATAAGGAAGCTGCCCGAGCAGCAAGAGGCCTGGTTAGGAAAGCCAAAGCAGAGTTTGAACTGAATCTAGCCAGGGGGTTTAAAGGGAACACTAAGAATTTCTACAGGTATATTAATGGCAAGAAGAAGACTAGGGAAGGTGTGGGCCCCCTCAGAAAGGAAAGTGGTGAATTAGTCACTAGTGATGTGGAAAAGGCTGAGGTACTCAATCACTTCTTTACCTCAGTCTTCACTGCAAGGGCCTCCAGCCACACTCCTGGTGTCATGGCAGACGATGCCAGGGACGGGGAGGAAGAACTGCCCATCATAAGTGAAGCTCAGGTTGGTGATCACCTGAAGAACCTGAAAGTGTTCAAGTCCATGGGACCCGACGGGATACACCCACGGGTGCTGAGAGAACTGGCAGATGAGGTTGCCAAGCCCCTCTCTATTATATTCCAGAAGTCATGGCAGAGTGGGGAAGTCCCCACAGACTGGAAAAGGGGAAACATTACTCCCATTTTCAAAAAGGGCAAGAAGGAGGAACCGGGAACTGCAGGCCAGTCAGTCTCACCTCTGTGCCCAGAAAGATCATGGAGCAGATCCTCCTGGAGGCACTAATGACTCAGAAGAACAGTGAAGAGGTGATTGGGAATAGTCAGCATGGCTTTGCCAAGGGCAAATCCTGCCTGACAAACCTGGTGGCCTTCTATGATCAGGTGACAGCATTAATAGATGAGGGGCGAGCAACTGATGTCATTTACCTGGACTTGAGCAAAGCCTTCGACACTGTCCCGCACCACCTCCTGATCTCCAAGCTGGCGACACATGGGTTTGATGCATGGACCACTAGATGGATAAAGAACTGGCTTGATGGCCACACCCAAAGAGTGGCTGTCAACGGGTCCATGTCCCAGTGGAGGCCAGTGACAAGCGGAGTCCCTCAGGGATCAGTCCTGGGACCTGTCTTGTTCAACATCTTTGTGGGTGACATGGACAGTGGCATCGAGTGCACCCTCAGCAAGTTTGCTGATGACACCAAGCTGTGTGGTGCAGTGGACATGCTGGAGGGAAGGGATGCCATCCAGAGGGACCTGGACAGGCTGGAGAGGTGGGCACAAGCCAACCTCATGAGCTTCAACAAGACCAAGTGCAGGCTCCTACATCTGGGTCGAGGCAATCCCAGGCACAGATCCAGGCTGGGCAGGGACTGGCTGGAGAGCAGCCCTGAGGAGAGAGACTTGGGGGTGCTGGTGGATGAGAAGCTCAACATGAGCTCTCAATGTGCACTTGCAGCCCAGAAAGCCAATCAGATCCTGGGCTGCATCAGGAGAAGTGTGACCAGCAGGTCAAGGGAGGTGCTTCTCCCCCTCTACTCAGCTCTGCTGAGACCCCACCTGGAGTACTGCGTCCAGTTCTGGAGCCCCTATTACAGGAGGGATGTGGACGTGCTGGAAGGTGTCCAGAGAAGGGCCACGAGGATGAGCAGAGGGCTGGAGCACCTCTCCTATGAGGACAGACTGAAGGAGTTGGGGCTGTTCAGTCTGGAGAAGAGAAGGCTCCCAGGTGACCTCATTGTGGCCTTCCAGTATCTGAAGGGGGCCTACAGGAAGGCTGGGGAGGGACTTCTCAGGATCTCAGGTAGTGATAGGACTAGGGGGAATGGAATGAAGCTGGAAATGGGGAGATTCAGGCTAGATGTGAGGAAGAAGTTCTTCACCATGAGAGTGGTGAAACCCTGGAATGGGTTATCCAGGGAGGTGGTTGAGGCCCCGTCCCTGGAGGTGTTTAAGACCAGGCTGGACGAGGCTCTGGCCAGCCTGATCTAGTGTAGGGTGTCCCTGCCCATGGCAGGGGGGTTGGAACTAGATGATCCTTGTGGTCCCTTCCAACCCTGACTGATTCTATGATTCTATGATTCTATATGCCTGCACATGTACATGCAGAATGTATACATGTATTTGTACACATACATAGAACCTATATCAGTATCACTGCTAGAATAGTATGAATCCAAAGGAAGAGGGAGGAAGGGAGGAAGGGAGGAAGGGAGGAAGGGAGGAAGGGAGGAAGGGAGGGAGGGAGGGAGGGAGGAAGGGAGGAAGGGAGGGAGGAAGGGAGGGAGGGAGGGAGGGAGGGAGGGAGGGAGGGAGGGAGGGAGGGAGTTCTGTAGTGTGATGAAACTATATACTTAGAAATACTCAATGCAAATATGAAAGGGAAACAGTGATGCAAAAGTGTCAGCCTAAACACAGTCACTGTTGGTAAAAAGTAGCCACATGTCTAAATGGGCTCACCTCCACTTAACTTTGTTCATCATAGAATCATAGAATCCATAAGGTTGGAAAAGACCTCGAAGATCATCAAGTCCAGCCTGTCACCCAACACCTCATGACTACTAAACCATGGCACCAAGTGCTACGTTCAGTCCCTTTTTGAACACCTCCAGGGACAGTGACTCCACCACCTCCCTGGGTAGCCCATTCCAATGGCTAACAACTCTCTCATCATGTTCAATGCAGGCAAATTTAAGAAGTGCAGAGAACTTGGTCTCTTCTCTCTAGCAACCAGCACCAGAACAAGGGGACAGTCTCAAGCTGCACCAGGGGAAGTTTAGGCTCGAGGTGAGGAGAAAGTTCTTCACAGAAAGAGTGATTGGCCATTGGAATGTGCTGCCCAGGGAGGTGGTGGAGTCACAGTCCCTGGAGGTGTTTAAGAGGGGACTGGACGTGGCACTTGGTGCTATGGTCTAGTCATGAGGTCTGTGGTGACAGGTTGGACTCGATGATCTACGAGGTCTCTTCCAACCTTAGTGATACTGTGATACTGTGAATTACTAGGATACTGAGTAGAAACTAGACTCTCCTTCAGGAGGGAACAATAAAAGATCTTTTCTCATTCAGTACAGTAAAAGAAGACTAAGAGGGGATATGACTATAAATGTGAGGAAGGGACTGACACCAGTGGGCAAAAGAATAGCAGAAACTCTCCAAATGATGTCAGTATAAAAATAAACAAGTGTAAACTGGTTATGGTATATATTCAAGTTGCAAATTACATGGTTGTGTGATGTGGAGTTTGCAATAGCAAAACAGTCGATACACGGTCTCGAGGGTTCTGGTGTGAATGCCAGGCTCTTAACTGAGTTTTATTTTTAGGCATTTACCCACAGCTACTGAATGTTTTCCTCCTGGGACAGGCAGTCATCACATTGCAGCTAAACGTAGCTGTCATGGTGAGTTACAGGGAAAAAGGTAGCATGTCAATTAAGCATAATGATGTGGCAATTAGCTTCTGATTTTTACTTCATAAATATGTGCCACAGCATAACGAAAAGGATGCAAGAAATTTAATCTCTTCATCCTCCAGGAAAAAAAAATGGGGTACAAGCAAAAATGAAAACTATTGGGCTGCTAAGAAAATCTATTTGTCTTCTTTGTTCAGCATCTCCTTCTATTGATCACTATCAGTGCTGGCAAATAGCTTAAAGCTGAGGTCCTGAATTGGTATTTAATTAAAATTAAGATCCATTCTAATTGTATAGTAAACACATCAGAGTTCTGTATGTAAATAATGTCAACAGATGAAGGATAAAAGAAGACTTTCAAGTAAGTGTAAGGAAGTTTGCAAAGGGGCTAAGGAGCAAACCATGCAGAGAAAAGCAATAATTAAGTTCTGTTTCCAATTTCTCTTTACATTGGATTCCATTCTTATTACACTGAAGCTTAAAGACTGTTTTCTTATTCATGTTGCCAGAATGAATAAATCACATTAACATTATGGGGGTTGGTGTGTGTGTGTGTATGTGTGTGTGTGTGTGTGTGAAATCACAAAAGTAATGTTTTCTTCATCCAAGTGTGAAACCTATTTGTAGTATGACTAGAGTATGTGTCTTAATGAGATTAAAACTTACAAAATGCAATTACCAAATTGCCTTGTAGAGAACCATGGTTTTCAGAGAGTGGGTTTTTTGTCTCACACTTGGTCAGCAACTTTCTGTCACACTGCCCTTTCTCCAAACTCATATATATCATTCATGTGGAGGACTGAACTGTTTTGCTGACTACTCAGAGGACTCAGGCAGTTTTAGAGTAGAGTAGAGTAGAGTAGAGTAGAGTAGAGTAGAGTAGAGTAGAGTAGAGTAGAGTAGAGTAGAGTAGAATGGAATGGAGAATAGAATAGAATAGAATAGAATAGAATAGAATAGAATAGAATAGAATAGAATAGAATAGAATAGAATAGAATAGAATAGAATAGAATAGAATAGAAATTAACTGGCTTGGAAAAGACCTTTGAGATCATCAAGTCCAACCTATCAGCCAACACCATCTAATCAATATACCATGGCACTAAGTGCCCCATCAAGTCTCTTCCTAAACACCGCCAGGGATGGCGACTCCACCACCTCCCTGGGCAGCACATTCCAATGGCCAATCACTCTTTCTGGGAAGAATTTCTTCCTAACATCCAGCCTAAACCTTCCATGGCGCAGCATGAGACTGTGCCCTCTTGTTCTGGTGCTGTTTGCCTCAGAGAAGAGAACAACCCCCACCTGGCTACAACCTCCCTTCAGGTAGTTGTAGACAGAAAGAAGGTCTGCCTTGAGCCTCCTCTTCTCCAGGCTAAGCAACCCCAGCTCCCTCAGCCTCTCCTCATAGGGCTTATGCTCCAAACCCCTCCCCAGCTTTGTTGCCCTTCTCTGGACACATTCCAGCAACTCAACATCTTTCCTAAACTGAGGGGCTTTTGCTTCATTAGGTCATCTATAGAGAGATGGGAATTGCCTCATGTTCACAGATCTCAGTCCTTAAGGACTGTAACACCCCAGTATATGCTGGAGATAAAACAGAGTTGAATGTAAGCAATCCAGGAGGTTTCTGGTGTGAATTGATAACTTTCTTCTTGAAGTGATAGAGGAGTCAATGTACTCTGATGGACCTCATGCTCACAATGAGCAGTTTGTTTTCAATGTGGAGGTCAAAGGCAGCCTTGTTGCAGTGACCATAAGATGAGGGAGTTCAGGATTCTAAGGGAGGGAGGGGTGTGAAGAGAGAGCTTACAACTCCAGACTTCAGCAGAGCAGATTCTGGTCTCTTCAAAAGTGAAAAAGAGGCAGAGAAAGGGTAAAAGAAAGGATGGCTAACCTGGAAGGAATACAGAAACGTTGTCTGAGTGTCCAGGGATAACATTAGGAAAGCTAAATGCAACTGCAATTGAATCTGGCCAGGGAAGTCAAAGGCAACATGAAGGGCTTCTCCATGCACATAGGCAACTAAAGGAAGACTAGGGAAAGTGTAGGCCCTTTATTCAACTAGACAGGGGACACGGAAAATGCTGAGGTACTGAATGTTGCCTTTTCCTCAATCTTTACTAGAAAGACCAGCCTTCAGAAATCACAGAGACCAGAGGGAAAGTCTGGAACAAGGAAGAGGTATCATTTGTGCAAGAAGATCGGGCCAGGGGATACTTAAGCAAACTAAACATATACAAGTTCATGAGCTGTGATGAGATGCACTTACAAGTGCTGAAGGACCTGGCTGATGTCACTGCAGGGCCACTCTCGATAATCTTTAATTGGCTGTGGGGACTGGAAGAAGTCAATAGGCCAGTCAGCCTCTCCTGGATTCCTGGGAAGGTGATGCAGCAGCTAACCCTGGAAACCATATACAGACACATTAGGGACAAGAAAATCATCAGGAGTACTCAGCACGAATTCATCAAAGGGACCAGCCTGCTAAACTTCTATGACTGGCCTCACAGATGAGGGGAGAGCAGTGGATATTTTCTATCTGGACTTCATCTAGTGTCATCACTGTCTTGTAAGACATCCTTATAGAGAAGCTGGTGGAGCATGGGCTGGATAAGTAGACAGTGAGGTGGGTTGAAAACTATACTGAATGACCATGCCCAGAGGATGGTGGTTAGTGGTACAAAGCCTAGTTTGAGGCCAGTGGCTAGGCAGAGGCCAGTACTGGGACCATCCTGTTCATCATCTTCATGAATTCCCTTCATTAGCAGTGGGGGGCTGAAACTAGATGATCTTTAAGATTATGTGACTATTGTTTATGGGGCAGATTGTACCCTCATCACAGGTACAAATTGGAAGGTGTGTCTGATATGCCAGAAGGACGTCAGCAGGGTGGAGAAATGGGCTGACAGGAAACTTACTCAGTTGAACAATGGAACCTGCCAAGTCCTGCACCTTGGAAGGACAGCCCCAGGCACCAGCACATCCTGGGGGCCACCCAGCCAGAAACCAGAATGGCAGGAAAAAATGTGGGGGTTCTGGTAGACACCAGGTTGAACATGAACCAGAAATGTGCCCTCGCATCAAAGCAGGACAATGGTATGCTGGGCTGCATTAAAACAAAATACTAGCTTCAGGATAAGGGAGATCACTGTTCCCCTCCACTCAGCACTGGTGAGGCCAGTCCTGAAGTACTGTGACCAGCTCTGGACTCCTCACTACCAGAAAGGCACATACTGGTTAAGAGAGTCCAATGAAGGGTCACAAGGATGATTAAGGGACTGAAGCATCTCTCCTATGAGGAAAGACTGAGATAGTCTGGGCTGTTTAGCCTGGAGTTGAGAAGACTCAGGGGTAATAATTTCCATGTGTACAAATGCCTGATGGGAGGGAATAAAGAACACAGAGCCAGGTTCTCAATGGTGTCCCAAGGGAAACACAGTAGGTTCCTACTGAACACCCTGAAACACCTATTTATTTTAGTGTGAAGATAACTGAGCATTGGCACAGATTGCCTAGGGATATTGTGAAGTCTGCATTCTTGGAGACATTCAAAAGCCATTTTGACACTGTCCCAGGCAACTGACTTTAGGTAGAATAGAATAGAATAGAATAGAATAGAATAGAATAGAATAGAATAGAATAGAATAGAATAGAATAGAATAGAATAGAATAGAATAGAATAGAATTACCAAGGTTGGAAGAGACCTTGAAGATCATCGAGTCCAACCTGTAACCACAACCTCACGACCAGACCATGGCACCAAGTGCCACATCCAGTCCCCTCTTGAACGCCTCCAGGGACGGAGACTCAACCACCTCCCCGGGCAGCCCATTCCAATGACGAATCACTCTCTCGGTGAAGAACTTTCTCCTCACCTCGAGCCTAAACTTCCCCTGGTGCAGCTTGAGACTGTGTCCCCTTGTTCTGGTGCTGGTTGCTAGGGAGAAGAGGCCAACCCCTTCCTGGCTACAACCACCCTTCAGGTAGTTGTAGAGAGCAATGAGGTCGCCCCTGAGCCTCCTCTTCTCCAGGGTAAACAGCCCCAGCTCCCTCAGCCTCTCCTCATAGGGCTTGTGCTCAAGGCCTCTCACCAGCCCTGCTGCCCTTCTCTGGACACGTTCAAGTGTCTCAATGTCCTTCTTAAACTGAGGGGCCCAGAACTGGACACAGTACTCAAGGTGCAGCCTAACCAAAGCAGAGTACAGGGGCACAATGACCTCCCTGCTCCTGCTGGCCACACTATTCCTAATGCAGGCCAGGATGCGGTTGGCCCTCTTGGCTGCCTGGGCACACTGCTGGCTCATGTTCAGCCTCCCATCAACCAGCACCCCCAGGTCCCTCTCAGCCTGGCCGCTCTCCAGCCACTCTGACCCCAGCCTGTAGCGCTGCCTGGGGTTGTTGTGGCCAATGTGCAGAACCCGGCACTTGGATGTGTTCAATCTCATGCTGTTGGATTCTGCCCATCTGTCCAGCCTATCGAGGTCCCTCTGCAAAGCCTCTCTGCCCTCCAGCAGATCAACTCCTGCCCCCAGCTTGGTGTCATCTGCAAATTTACTGATGATGGACTCAATGCCCTCATCCAGATCATCAATAAAGATGTTGAAAAGCATGGGGCCCAGCACTGATCCCTGGGGCACACCACTAGTGACAGGCCGCCAGCTGGATGTGGCACCATTCACCACCACTCTCTGGGCTCGGCCCTCCAGCCAGTTCCTAACCCAACGCAGTGTGCTCCTGTCCAAGCCACGGGCTGCCAGCTTGGCCAGGAGTTTGCTGTGGGGGACGGTGTCAAAGGCCTTGCTGAGGTCCAGGTAGACCACATCCACAGGCCTCCCCACATCCACCAGGCGGGTCACCTGATCATAGAAGGAGATCAGGTTGGTCAGGCAGGACCTGCCCCTCCTAAATCCATGCTGGCTAGGCCTGAGCCCCTGGCCATCCTGGAAGTGCTGTGTGATCGCACTCGAGATGACCCGCTCCATAATCTTGCCTGGCACTGAGGTCAGGCTGACAGGCCTATAATTCCCTGGCTCTTCCAACTGGCCCTTCTTATGGATGGGCACCACGTTGGCCAGCTTCCAGTCTTCTGGGACCTCTCCAGTGAGCCAGGACTGCTGAAAAATGATGGAGAGCGGCCTGGACAGCTCATCCGCCAGCTCCCTCAGCACCCTAGGATGGATCCCATCTGGTCCCATGGACTTGTGGGGGTCCAAGCGGCTGAGAAGATCTCTAACTCTCCCATCCTGGAACAGGGGAAAACTATGCTGCTCCCTGGCTCCTTCTGCCAGCTCTGCAGGCCAGCTGTCTGGAAGCCGTTCTGTCCTGCTAGTAAAAATTGAGGTAAAGAAGGTGTTAAGCACCTCTGCCTTTTCCTCATCCTTTGTTACAATATTCCCCTCCATGCCCACCAAGGAGTGGAGCTTCTCCTTGCCCTTCCTCTTGCTATTAATATATTTATAGAAGACTTTTTGTTGTCCTTCACAGCAGAGGCCAGTCTGAGCTCCAAATGTGCTTTTGCCTCCCTAATTTTCTTCCTACAAGACCTAGCAACATCCCTAAACATTCCATGGGTTGCCTCCCCTTTTTCCAAAGATAATACACCCTCTTTTTTCCCTTAGTTCCTTTAGAAGTTCATTACCCAACCAGGCTGGCCGTCTGCCCCGGCGGCTCATCTTCCGGCACACTGGCACAGCCTGTTCCTGCGCCTTCAAGAGTTCTTTCTTGAAGTAGGTCCAGCTCTCCTGAACCCCTTTGTTTTTAAGGGCTGTTTCCCAAGGAACCTTCTGAGTTAGTTCCTTGAATAGCCTGAAGTCCGCCCTCCGGATGTCCAGAGTGGAGGTCTTCTTGCTCCCCCTCTTGGCTTGGCTGAATAGTGAAAACTCAATTATCTCATGGTCACTGGTGCCTAAACACCCTCCGACCACCACATCACCCACCAGCCCTTCCCTGTTGGTGAAGAGGAGGTCAAGCATAGCCTTACCCCTGGTAGGCTCACGCAGCACCTGGGATAAGAAGCTGTCCTCCATAGAATAGAATAGAACAGAATAGACCAGGTGGGAAGAGACCTTTGAGATCATCGTGTCCAACCTATCATCCAACCCACCTAATCAACTAAACCATGCAACCAAGCACCCTATCAAGTCTCTTCTTAAACACCTCCAGTGATGGTGACTCCACCACCTCCATGGGCAACCCATTCCAATGGCAAATCACTCTCTCTGTATAGAATTTCTCCCTAACCTCCAGCCTAAACCTCCCCTGGTGCAGCTTGAGACTGTGTCCTCTTGTTCTGGTGCTGGTTGCCTGGGAGAAGAGACCAACCTTTGCCTGTCTACAACCTCCCTTCAGGTAGTTGTAGAGAGCAATAAGGTCACCCCTGAGCCTCCTCTTCTCCAGGCTAAGCAATCCTAGCTCCCTCAGTCTCTCCTCATAGGGCTTGTTTTCCATACACCTCACCAACTTCGTTGCCCTTCTCTGGACACTTCAAGTCAACATCCTTCCTAAACTGAGGGGCCCAGAACTGGACACAGGTAATCCTGTTTGAGCAGGGAAGTTGCACCAGATGACAATAATGACCTATTTTATCCCTGCAGATACAAGCAATATGCAAGTAACATTTTCTAAGATGTTAGTTTTGTAAGTGCCAGTTTGGACAAATAGATTATAAATACTTCCCTGAAGAGTG
Source organism: Picus viridis (assembly GCA_033816785.1). Lineage (NCBI taxonomy): Eukaryota > Metazoa > Chordata > Aves > Piciformes > Picidae > Picus > Picus viridis. Next base: position 84,732,412 of record CM066566.1, on the reverse strand, counting down.
AAGGGAAAAAAGCTCAGAAGCAGACAGAGTGTATGCACAGCTTTTACTCACTGTGTCATTATTTGAGGCGAAAGTCCAGGAAAAAAAAACAACCAGACAAACACCAATTTGGAGAATATGATCTGCATAATTACATGCTCTATGTGTGTGCTGGGTTACACCCATCCTGGGGGAGAGCTGTGAGAACCCTGCTTCCCCTGGGAACAAAAGAAACCTGATCCAGGTGAACGGCGAGGGACTTGGTTTCCCTCACCCAGTAGGAGGGGTCCCCCGGGGCAAAGGTAGTCTGTTCCACTTCCCCTGCCTGTCCAGCAAGCCTATTAAAAGGAAGACACTGCAGCCATTTGATCTCTTTTGCTTCTGCCTTGCCTGGATGAAAGGAAGAGTCACTGCTGGCTTTCTGGTTCTCTGCCACATGGTCAGGCCTGGTCTTTCTCCCTGCTGCATCCACGTTTCTCCAAAGGACTGTTGGTTTTGTATACCTCCCTATCCATCCTTCTTCCTTACCCTTGTGAAACCCTCCTGTTATTGTTGTATACATATATATATATGTATTGTTTAAAGAAAATTTTACCTCTCTACTTCTGACCCGAGTCCAAATTCTTTCTCAGTAGATTTACCTCCTCCCGTTTTTCCTTACCCCTCTTTCTTTCCTTTATTGTTTTCCTTCCCTTATCTCTCCCTATTCTCTCCCCTTCCCTTTTCTTTTGGTCAGGAAAGAGGATGGAGGAGCAGGGGAGGGATTCTCAGTCTTGCCCCCCATCTGAGCTCTTAAATCCCAGTTAAGGCTCAAACCACCACAATGTATCAGAAAGATTTTCCTCCCCTCAGCTAGAGTTCTAGGATTCAGATTGTATTCAGTAGGAAGCCTTCATTGTATTTACATTGGATTGTGTCCAGTTCTGGGCCCCTCAATTTGAGAAAGACATTGAGACTCTTTAACATGTCCAGTGAGGGGCAACAAGGCTGGGGAGAGGCCTCGAGCACAAGCCTTGTAAGGAGAGACTGAGGAAGCTGGGATTGTTTAGCCTGGAGAAGAGGAGGCTCAGGGGAGACCTTATTGCTGTCCAGAACTACCTGAAGGGTGGTTGTAGCCAGGAGGGGATTGGTCTCTTCTCCCAGGCAACCAGCACCAGAACAAGAGGACACAGTCTCAAGCTGTGCCAGGGGAAGTTTAGGCTTGAGGTGAGGAGAAAGTTTTTCACAGAGAGAGCTGTTACCCATTGGAATGTGCTGCCCAGGGAGGTGGTGGAGTCACCATCCCTGGAGGTGTTCAAGAGGGGATTGGACGTGGCACTTGGTGCCATGGTTTAGTAGTCATGTGGTGTTGGGTGACAGGTTGGACTTGACGATCCTTGAGGTCTCTTCCAACCTTATTGATTCTATGATTCTATGATTGTATGATTCTATATTGGAAATGAAAGGGGAAAAACAAAAAAGAGAAAAAAAAAATGCATGTTCATTAAATCACAGTTCTTAAAAGTTATTCATTTTACTAAGCAGTTTTTAGTGATTTTTTTTCTTCATTTTTATTTTAAGCTTTTATATTTGCATATGACATTCTGATGTAAATTTCATTTTTAAATGAAAACTCCTTCAAATGCAGTCATCTTGAAACAGGATTTTCTTTTATTTTCCTTTCTTACCCTAATTGTGCTTAACTGTAATTGCATTAACTACTCTGTCATGCTTATCATTTCAAGGGCAAAACTATCAGAGGCAATCATGTCCATAGTAGGATGCAATGCCAGCATGTTACTAACCTGTGAATTATTTCTCCTACTGCAGGATACTCAAACAGGTCTGACTTCAGCCTAGTAACTCCAGTTAATGTCTGTGGGAGTTACTTGTTCACTCTGTGTCTGGAAGCAGAGAAATGAGATTGCATGGTCTAAACAATAAGGTATGAAAGCTCCACTGGCTGCAATGGTACTTTAAACAAGAGGAACATACCAGTCTAAATTCCAGCTTTGTAAAAGTACTAAAGGCATAGTCAAATTGCCATGAAATGCTAGAAATGAGCTAAATCATGGGAAGTAAATGGATGCTCTACAGAAAGAAGCTTATTTTTCTGTGTTTTACTCATCAGAGACATGAAAAGAGCAAGAAATATCAGGTACTTATGTGAAACACCTTCAGATGAATAGCTGGCTTATACCTCAGCCTTGGGCAATGGTTCCTGTGTATGAAAATTAGATTTGAGTGTGCATTTTCAAGAGTGTGCATGCATGTGTGTTCAACCACATCCCTGCATGGTCAGGCTGCCTCTCATCAGCAGTCTTCTTGATGATTTAGCAATCACTAATATCACAGCACCAGCACCAGTTAAGTATTTTTGGTGCTTGTTGTGTTTTATTTTCTTAAAATATCCAGCTAGACGTGGTCTCAGCTGGGATCCTTAGCTGGTTTCCTATTTTCATATGGGTTCATAGAATAGTAGGTGTTGGAAGGGACCTCTCCAAATATCTTTTGCCCCTCAGTTTAGGAAAGATGTTGAGTTGCTGGAATGTGTCCAGAGAAGGGCAAAAAAGCTGGGAAGGGGTTTGGAGCATAAGCCCCATGAGGAGAGGCTGAGGGAGCTGGGGTTGCTTAGCCTGGAGACAAGGAGGCTTAGGGGAGACCTTATTGCTCTTCACAACTACCTGAAGGGAGGTTGTAGCCAAGTGGGGGCTGGTGTCTCTCTGAGAGAACCAGTACCAGAACAAGAGGACACAGTCTCAAGCTGCACCAGGGAAGGTTTAGGCTGGAGATGAGGAAGAAATTCTTCCTAGAAAGAGTGATTGGTCTTTGAAATGGGCTGCCCAGGGAGGTGGTGGAGTCGCCATCATTGGAGGTGTTTAGGAGGTGACTTGATGGGGTGCTTGGTGCCATGGTTTAGTTCATTAGATAGTGCTGAATGATGGGTTGGACACAATGATCTTGAAGGTCTCTTCCAACCGGGTTTATTCTATTCTATTCTATTCTAAATCAGATAAAAATTTACCTGGAGATTTGTGCTCATTCCCTCACTCCTTAAACCTCCACACACATGAAGGCTGCAGGAAAAGCTTTCTGGTAATCCACTGGTATGATTGTTTTTCATCAGAAAATACCTGTTGGAAAAAGACAACATATGTTATGGAAACATAGACCTTTTCAGTTACTTTTTTATTCTAAATTGTCAGATGTAAAGCCTTAGATGATAGGTTGGGCTTGATGATCTCAAAGGTCTTTTCCAAGCTGATTAATTCTATTCTAGTCTGTTCAAATAAAAGTAATATTGATAACCTTTAACATTACCAACATAATAGTGTGAGGGGTTTTTTAAGCAGCTCTCATAGAATGCTGCTTTTAGATTCTACAAAACATTTCAAAGCTGACCTGGACTCCAAAACAAAATACATTTGCAGTTAGAACAGAACAGAACAGAATAGAATAGCATAGAATAGAATAGAATAGAATAGAATAGAATAGAATAGAATAGAATAGAATAGAATAGAATAGAATAGAATAGACCAGGTTGGAAGAGACCTTCAAGATCATCACGTCCAACCCATCATCCAACACCACCTAATCAACTAAACCATGGCACCAAGCACCCCATCAAGCATCCTCCTGTGAATTAAAAAAACACCCAAAATTCTGACATATCCTAAAAAATGTTGATTTCATTTCCTCTGCAGTTCTTACAGATGTTTAGATGGACAGAAACTGCTTTCTACCAGTTTGTGCTTTTTATAAGTGAAAATGACTGATCTGTTTCTTCTATAATTTTGAGCATATTATAGTTTATTTTCATTATCATAGTAGTATCACAGTAGTATCAATCAGGGTTGGAAGGGACCACAAGGATCATCTAGTTCCAACACCCCTGCCATGGGCAGGGACACCCTGCACTAGATCAGGCTGGCCAGAGCCTCATCCAGCCTGCTCTTAAACACCTCCAGGGATGGGACCTCAACCACCTCCCTGGACAACCCATTCCAGGGCTTCACCACTCTCATGGGGAAGAACTTCCTCTTCATGCCCAGCCTGAATCTCCCCACCTCCAGCTTCATTCTATTCCCCCTAGTCCTATCACTACTTGACAGCCTGAGAAGTCTCTCCCCAGCCTTCTTGTAGGCCCCCTTCAGATACTGGAAGACCACAATTAGGTCATCTGGAAGCCTTCTCTTCTCCAGACTACACAGCCCCAACTCCTTCAGTCTGTCCTCATAGGAGAGGTGCTCCAGCCCTCCGACCATCCTCGTGGCCCTTCTCTGGACATGTTCCAGTATCTCCATATCCCTCCTGTAATAGGGGCTCCAGAACTGGAGGCAATACTCCAGGTGGGGTCCTCAGCAAGGCTAAGTAGAGGGGGAGAATCCCCTCCCTTGACCTGCTGGCCACACTTCTCTTGATGCAGCCCAGGATCTGATCATTCCCTGATGTTACACAGAATGTTGAGGTTTTAGATATCTTAAGATGTCCATCATTATCTGGACAGAATAAACACAGTCCTTGATTCAAGGAATTTGCAATTAGTGTTAAATATTGTTAACAGCTATGTTAATAATTATTTTCCCTGTGAATTGTATCATTAATTACCTATTCTGTAATCTGTCAAGGCCACTATAATGTGCATAACACAAGAGCTGTGGAAATTCACTGTAAAGCTTCATTGCAATTTTAATTCTGTTCCTTCTTGTTTTTTGCTTTCTTAATATGTTGCAGTATCATGTAATAATTCTTAATTTTGTATAATAAGAAGTTGTATAACAGCATAGCTGCTGATTGTTCTTCAGCTCTAGCAGAAGTACTGTAGAGAGAGAATAAAATGTACTGGATAATGGGGAAAGGGGGAAACAAATGAGACTGGTAGAATTAGATGAGTAAGTAGCAGTTAATTCCTGTAGCGATACATTTTGATTTCAGAACCAAATGGATCTATTAAAGAAATACAATATGTTTGGGAGGATGTAAAGGTAAACACAGATATAGTTCCATACACTAGAAGCTATTACTTGTGTTTGAGGAGCTATATGGAGCCATTATCCAAATCAATGGAAGCTCTATGAAAATAAAGCGCCTGACAATTTCACATTGCATTATCCCATTCTTTCAACTGAGTCCATGGTGATACTGGAAATCATCAAGACAGACCAATAATTACATGACAACCATTAAGCATGCATTCAAAAAAGAATAGTGAATACAAGGGCAGGAAAAGGTAGGAAACACAGGGGAAAAATACATATCCCTTAAATACTTTTAAAAGTTTATTTTCAAATAGAAAATAAGGCAAAACTTCCAAAGAAAGATACTAATCACAAGTTATTTGTTCAGCTCCAGGAATCTGAAGAAAGCCAAGCTTGGCTTTCGGCTTCCAAGGTTTATACCCAAAATTTAGAGGAGAGATATAAGAAATTAGAATAGAATAGAATAGAATAGAATAGAATAGAATAGAATAGAATAGAATAGAATAGAATAGAATAGAATAGAATAGAATAGAATAGAATAGAATAGAATTAACTAGGTTGGAAGAGACCTTTGAGATCGAGTCCAACCCATCACCCAACACCATCCAATCAACTAAACTAAGGCACTAAACTAAGGCCCCATCCAGTCTCTTCCTAAATACCTCCAGTGATGGTGACTCCACCACCTTCTTGGGCAGCTCATTCCAATGGCCAATCACTCTTTCTGTGACGAATTTCTTCCTAATTGCCAGCCTAATCCTCCCCTGGTTCAGCTTGAGACTGTGTCCTCTTGTTCTGGTGCTGGTTGCCTGGGAAAAGAGACCAACCCCCACGTGCCTACAACCTCCCTTCAGGGAGTTGTAGGCAGCAAGAAGGTCTCCCCAGAGCCTCCTCTTCTCCAGGCTAAGCAACCCCAGCTCCCTCAGCCTCTCCTCAGAGGGCTTGTGCTCCAAACCCCTCACCAACTTTGTTGCCCTTAACTCAGCTATTCCAGCAACTCAACATCTTTCCTGAACTGAGGGGCCCAGAACTGGACACAGTACTCGAGGTGTGGCCTAACCAGTGCTGAGTACAGGGGCAGAATGGCTTCCCTGCTCCTGCTGGCCTCACTATTCCTGCTCCAGGCCAGGATGTCATTGGTATTCTTGGCCACCTGGACACACTGCTGGCTCATGTTCCACCTACTCTCGACCAGTACTCTTTCCATCACCTGATGTTGTCTGAGTTTGAACAACACAAGTTCCTATATGGTATCTAAATATTTCCCAATAATGTATACAAATTAACAACTCTGAAATACATGTGACTCTCTTGAAGTTAACATTGTTCATATAAAAATCCAGGGACCAAAAAGATTTTGTTTCAGGTGCAAGTACACAAGGAAGAATAAAATTAATTTAGAATTTCAGTTTATGGACTATCTAGTCCTAGACATTTACCAGATGCTGTTCTTTTCTCACTTCTCTCCTTCGCCTTCATACTTGCTGCTAGCCAGATACAAATATCTCCTTTACCCTTATGGTTTCCATCTTTATTTTCACCCCTAGATCTCCTGGGGCAATGGACAATTCTTGGCCACTGCCCTGCCAGTGCCTCGCAGAAGGCTGCAATCCTGACACAAGCTGCAAGCAGTAAATGGATGGAGAATATACCATCTCAGGGTGTTTGAGCTCACTGTGGAGTGGCAGGAGGACAGCTCTTCAGCAGGAAAAGAGCATGTCCTTCTTCCTATTTAAGATCTGCAACAGAAATAAGGAATAAATCTGAGAACAGTAGGCAGTTGCACCTTCTGCTGCCCTGTAAATTATATTCTTGCCAGGCCATTGTGTAAACTCTTTCAGTTTCCTGAGAGATTTCCTGATGGGTCACAGTACTAGAAGTGACAGCTACAGCTATTGGAAATAATGGCCCATAGCTGCAGCAAAAGAGAATTAATGACAGCACTTTTTATTCAGGATAAGAGCCTGGTAATCCGTATCATCACTTCAGAGTGAGTTCATACAACAAAACCAAACAAGCAGATAGACAGTTTGGGCTGGGAATAAAATAAACTAAAAAATCTCTTCTCTTTCTTTTTTTTTTTTTCTTTTTTTTTTTTCCCTGTCTACATTCTATAGTCATTATTTTCCATTTTTTTCCCCTCTCCTTTTGAGAGAGCAAAATGGTACAGATAAAGTTAAGTGGATCTGAATAAGAATCACCGTGTCGCATTCTGCAGGCATAGCTTAGAGACGAGCTTCCCCTTGCCTACGAATTGCTGTGGGATACATTGCTGAAGGCCTAGTTTTTTTCTACAGAAGGAGCAACAGCAAATTGTGCTTTTCACCAAATCCTGCCACTGATTCCAGTCTTGATCTAAAAAAAAAGAAAATAATTATGCTCTTTAACATCTTTACTGATGATCTGGATGAGGGCATTGAGTCCATCAGCAGTAAATTTGCAGACAACACCAAGCTGGGGGCAGCAGTTGATCTGCTGGAGGGAAGAGAGGCTTTGCAGAGGGACCTCGACAGGCTGGACAGATGGGCAGAATCCAATGGCATGAACACATCTAAGTGCAGGATTCTACACATTGGCCACAACAACCCTATGCAGTGATACAGGCTGGGGTCAGAGTGGTTGGAGAGTGGCCAGGCAGAGAGGGACCTGGGGGTGCTGGTTGATTGTAGGCAGAACATGAGCCTGCAGTGTGCCCAGGTAGCCAAGAAGGCCAATGGCATCCTGGCCTGCATCAGGAACAGTGTGGCCAGCAGGAGCAGGGAAGTCATTCAGCCCCTGTACTCAGCACTGGTTAGGCCACACCTTGAGTCCTGTGTTCAGTTCTGGGCCCCTCAGTTTAAGAAAGATGTTGAGTTGCTGGAACATGTCCAGAGAAGGGCAACAAAGTTAGTGAGGGGTTTGGAGCACAAGCCCTATGAGGAGAGTCTGAGGGAGCTGGGTTTGCTTAGCCTGGAGAAGAGGAAGCTCAGGGGAGAACTTATTGCTGTCTACAACTACCTGAAGGAAGGCTGTAGCCAGGTGGAGGTTGGTCTCTTCTCCCAGGCAACCAGAACAAGAGGACGCAGTCTCAAGCTGCACCAGGGGAGGTTTAGGCTAGAGGCTAGATGTTAGGAAGAAGTTCTTCATAGAAAGAGTGATTGGCCATTGGAATGGGCTGCCCAGGGAGGTGGTGGAGTCACCATCACTGGGGGTGTTTAGGAGGAGACTGGATGGGGTGCTTGGTGCCATGGTTTAGTTGGTGCTGGATTGTGGGTTGGACTCGATCTCAAAGGTCTCTTCCAATCTGGTTAATTCTATTCTATTCTATTCTATTCTATTCTATTCTATTCTATTCTATTCTATTCTATTCTATGCCCTTCAGTGGGCAGGGACATCTTTAACAAGATCAGGTTGCTCAGAGCCTCATCCAGCCTGATCTTGTAAGAGCATCATCCACCTCTAAAGGCAATCCCTTCCAGTGTTTTACCACTCTCAGTGTAAAAAAAAATTCCTCCTTATATCTATCTTTATATCTATGGTCTAAATCTATCCTCTTTCAGTTTTAAACTATTATCTCTTGTTCTGCCTCTATAGGCTCTACTCAAAAAATTGTCTCCATCTTTCTTTTAGGCCCCATTTATATACCGAGAGGCCATGATAAGGTCTCCCCAGAGCCTTCTCCTATCTGGTGTGAACAACCCCAACTCTCTCAGTTTTAAAACACAGGAGAGGTGTTTCAACCCTCTGATCATTTTTATGGCCCTCCCCTGAATCAGTTCAAGCAGATTCATGCCTTTCTTGTGCTGAGGACATATCAGCCACACCATCCGTCTTGGTGATGTCTGAAAGCTTGCATAGAATGCACTCAATCCCACTTTCTATATCATTGATAAAGATACTAAACAGCACTGGTCCCTTGTATTGACCCCTGTGGGGCACCACTTATCACTGAACTCCACCTGGGCATAGAACTGTTGGCCACTACCCTCTGGATGCTGCCATCCAACAAATTTGCTATTCACTAAACAGTCTACCCATCACATAGCTCCCAGTTTAGAGAGAAGGGTGTTGTGAAGATCATGTCAATGGTCTTACAGATGTCCAGATAATTTGTTTCTTTGTCCACTGATGTAGTCATTCCATCATGGAATGCAATAAGCTGATCAGGAAGGACTTTGATGAAGCTATGCTGGCTGTCTTCCATATTGAGGTGACTTAGCATAGCTTCTAGGAAGATCTGTTCCATGATCTTCCCAAGCACAAAAATGAGACTGAGAGGTCAGTAGTTCCTAGTGTCCTCATTTCTATCTGCAGTTACCAGGGATTTCATTCAACAGCCACAACATTTCATGTATCATGGAAAATGTCTAGGCAACTACATCAATTCCTTCAGGGCTGGGGTGCGTCTCATCAGGTCCCATATATATGTTAAGGTTCTTCAGGTGGTCACAAACCTGATCTGTTATGGTGGGAAGGAATTTGCACCCTGGGTTCCTGCCTTGTAGTCCATCCATCTGGGAGGTGTGCAAAGAGAGGTTGCCAGTGAAGACTGAGGCAAAAATATTGATGAGTAACTCAGCCCTCTCTTCATCTGCTGTTACCAGCTTGATGACAATCTCCTTGTTTTGCTTCATGCCCACAGTGTTATGGAATATATAGCATAAACATGAGATATGCTTTGAGATATGCTTTGCTAGGCCAGCAGCTGCAGGGAGATACACCCAAACTTTCTCAAACAGCTCTTAACTGTGTTCAGCTGTGTTCAGGCAGCTAAATTTAAACCTAGTTTGACCCATTTTCTAGGCTTTGTTAATTGCATGGATTAAATTTGTATTGACTGCGGCATGAGCTAGGACACAAAGCTGATATTTATTGGTTCAAATCTCCAAGTGAATCCTTCTCAGTTTCTCTAAATTAGTGAAGAAGAGTCCTGTGGACACAGCTGAACTGGCTCTGCATAGGAAACAGTTTTGATAGGAAAAGATCAAGTTTAAGTCCTGGTCTAGTCATCTTAGGGCACTGCCCTGCATCATTACCATCCTACTTCCCCCTCCAGCATCTTCATCCATGGATCTCTGCAGAGAGCCACAAGAAGCAGGGCAGCCCCTCTGGGCATAGGAAGATTTTGCTAATGTACTTATCCAATGCTACCAATTTTTTTGTCTCTCATTCCCAGTCACACACATCTCATTATGCTTTGACTTTACTCTTGATATCTCAGTTTCAGAAGTTTTTATTTCAGGAGCAATTTGCAACATTCAACATATACAACTTGGTAGCCATAACTGAAGCAACAGAATATCTGCATAATTTGTTTGTTCCTCATTAAACACCCAAATCCTTGAGGATTTATCACAGTATCACAGTATCACTAAGGTTGGAAGAGACCTCGAAGGTCATCGAGTCCAACCTGTCACCACAGACCCCACGACTAGACCATGGCACCAAGTGCCACATCCAGTCCCCTCTTGAACACCTCCAGGGACAGCGACTCAACCACCTCCCCGGGCAGCCCATTCCAATGACGAATCACTCTCTCAGTGAAGAACTTTCTCCTCACCTCGAGCCTGAACTTCCCCTGATGCAGCTTGAGACTGTGTCCCCTGGTTCTGGTGCTGGTTGCTAGGGAGAAGAGGCCAACCCACTCCTGGCTACAACCACCCTTCAGGTAGTTGTAGAGATCAATGAGGTCTCCCCTGAGCCTCCTCTTCTCCAGGCTAAACAATCCCAGCTCCCTCAGCCTCTCCTCATAGGGCTTGTGCTCAAGGCCTCTCCCCAGCCTTGTTGCCCTTCTCTGGACACATTCAAGTGTCTCAATGTCCTTCTTAAATTGAGGGGCCCAGAACTGGACGCAGTACTCAAGGTGTGGCCTAACCAGTGCTGAGTACAGGGGCACAATGACCTCCCTGCTCCTGCTGGCCACACTATTCCTAACGCAGGCCAGGATGCCATTGGCCTTCTTGGCCACCTGGGCACACTCCTGGCTCATGTTCAGGTGGCTGTCGATCACCACCCCCAGGTCCCTCTCTGTTTGGGAGCTCTCCAGCCACTCCGACCCCAGCCTGTGGCTCTGCATGGGGTTGTTGTGGCCAAATTTATTATTATCAATAATATTAATAATAAATTTGTTATTATTATTATTGAAATTAAAATTATACAAGTATACCAACTGCATTTGGGATTGGAAACTCATTGTCAAGTTTCAGTCAGATCCTAATGGAAATGTCCCAGACTAGAAATCAGATAAAAGAAAGTTAATAAAGGAATTTCCCAGAGATCTTTTGCAAAGTGGAGACCTTCTAATGAAAGAAGCAAAATGATTCAATATAGACATAAAAAATAACAATAGCTATCTGATGCTATTTAAACAGGCAAAACTCATCAATACAAAGAGGAAGGTTTAGCAAATGTGTTTCAGCACACACACACACACAAAAATATATGAACCACTTTTCACATTCTGGAACCTTCATCAATCAATAATAGATAATAAATAATCTCCTGTTGGGAAGTCTTTTTTATATTTGCAATGGAACACATTGACTGCAGGTTGCCATAGTTACAGCAGAAATTCAGAATGAGTTTGGTTTTATCATAATTGCTGCATATTAGTATATAAACAGCTGAACTGCATCTTCCACTGGTAGCACTAATTTGTGCCTGGAGACAATTCTCTCTCCCTCAGAAAATCGAGCTGCAACTTAAAATATGCTGTAAGTTTTGTGGTCCTCCCCAGAGGGAGTGGAAAGTTTCTGCGAGTCAAGTTGTTTGTTATTTAGAGCCTGGTACTGCCGGGATCAGTAGTACAGAGAGGTGAAGCTGCAAAAATCCATCACCAGCAGTAAAGGGAAATTAAAAGTGTTCCCTACCCCACCCCAGACACGCTGAATTATGGCCATATTACTTGCCATCAGTATCGTTCCTGAGCAGACCTGAACACTAATGAATTTGTCTGGGATTTTCACAGAACCTTAAGAGAGTCTGGAAATTAACAAGGAATGTAATGTAGGCTCTACAAAGACCTCAGATTTTTTTTTGGTCATGGTGTTTTCTAACTTAGGAAACTATTGTTCCCAGGTTACAGAAGCTAGAAACGATGAGCTGTTTCGTTGTGGATCCCTTATTCATCCCCATAAAAATTAATGCTCATCAGATAGCTGCTTTATTCTTCAGAGGGAGGTGTTGTGAGAGCATCTTTTTCCAGTGAGAATGATAGGATTTTTAATCTCTCCCAGAAATATTGAAAGAGAGGAGATGATAGCACCATGGAAAATGTGTGTACAAGGTAGAAATGGAACCCAGGAATTAAAAAGTCTAACTGAGATCTTAACTACTAGCTTAAGTGCTCCCTGTGAGGAGTCAAGCAAAACTTCACACAATACTCACGCTGAAGCGCTTGAAAAGCCAATGTTCCTCAAATGGTGGCTGTTATGAGTCCCTGAACAGAAGAAAAGTCTTCCAAATCTGGTCACTGACTGACAGCCCAACAAGATTTTTCTTCTGTTTCTTTAAAATGTCATGATCCTGCAAGTAAAATGCAAAGAGAAAGACAGTATGTCACATACAATATGGAAGGACAAGGAACTAATGTCAAGTCAAAGATTCTCTTCTCCAGTGTGACAGCAATTGCACAGATCAGCGGATTCCAGGAGACAGTAATCTTAAACATGCTACACTGCACTGACTGCAGCTTTATGACTGAGGATGACTCAAGTAATGCATTGCATAACTGAAACACTAGGGAGGTGGAGGAAAAAAAGCACAGTAATTTAGTAATATCTCTTGTTTCTTTCATAACTACAAAGGGAAATCTATTAACATTGTTCAACAAACTACATTATAACATCAAACTTCACCTGTCTGCTAGCTTTTCACAGAATCACAGAATTAACCAGGCTGGAAAAGACCTCTGAGATCATCAAGTCCAACCCATCACCAACACCATCTATTCAACTAAACTATGGCTCCAGGGACAGTGACTTCACCACCTCCCTGGGCAGTCCATTCCAATGGCCAACCATTCTGTGAAGGATTTCTTCCTAACATCCAGCCTAAACATCCTGGTGCAGCTTGAGACTGTGGCCTGACAGGTTGACTGGGAGAAGAGACCAACACCCAGATGGCTACAGCTTTCCTTCAGGTAGTTGTAGACAGCAATAAGGTCTCCCCTGAGCCTCCTCTTCTCCAGGCTGAACACCTCCAGCTCCCTCAGCCTCTCCCCATAGGGCAAAGCAACAAAGCAAGCTGAAAACTACAGGGTAGAAGCCTCATGTTAAATCCTGTGCAATGTCCAGCATAGCCTGGGTAGATCCAACCGTGCCACACCAATCATGCAACACCTCCGAGGTGGAAGCCACAGAGGAACACAGCCCACTCAAATTCTTTTTCATAGAAATGTAGAGAAAACATCTTCTCCTATAAAGTTTTTTATGCTATTTTCTGGGGATCATTATTATCAGAAGAATTAAGCTTTCACACTTCCTGGATTTATCCCTGCTCCAGGCTAGGAGGGATATATCTTCACAATCTTCATGCTTGAGCTTTTCTGGACATGGATGTCTAAGAAAATCTCTAGTCTACTTGCTTTTCATAGAATCATAGAATCAACAAGATTGGAAAAGACCTCAAGGATCATCAAGTCCATCCTGTCACCCAACACCTCATGACTACTAAACCATGGCACCAAGTGCCACATCTAGTCCCATCTTGAACACCTCCAAGGATGGTGACTCCACCACCTCCCTGGGCAGCACATTCCAGTGGCTAACAACTCTCTCTGTGAAGAACTTTCTCCTCACCTCAAGCCTAAACTTCCCCTGATGCAGCTTGAGACTGTGTCCTCTTGTTCTGGTGCTGGTTGCCTGGGAGAAGAGACCAATCCCCTCCTGGCTACAACCCCCCTACAGGTAGTTGTAGAGATCGATGAGGTCTCCCCTGAGCCTCCTCTTCTCCAGGCTAAACAATCCCATCTCCCTCAGCCTCTCCTCATAGGGCTTGTGCTCGAGACCTCTCCCCAGCCTTGTTGCCCTTCTCTGGACACATTCAAGTATCTCAATGTCCTTCTTAAGTTGAGGGGCCCAGAACTGGACACAAAAACATTACATAAACTTAGTAAAATGTTCACATAACATAACATGAACTTAGTAAAATGTTCACTCATCAGTATTCTCACCTGATGTGCTCCCTCCTTCCATAATTAACAAAGCAAGGGGATTTACCCAGCCCTTCACACCCCAGTAGGTTCAAAGGGTCTCATGAACAAAAATCTTTCCTCAAACAATTAGAAATGCTGGACACATTAACTCAAAGCCAGACCTGCACACAGATCATCTGGGAAGAGAAAAATAGGTGGCACATGTTAGATAAACTGACATTTTTACTCCACCTGTTTTCAGTTTGGGGTCCACTTTATACTATATTTAGAGTTACAGCTGGAAGAATAAGGGATATATGTCCTACACTGGGGAAGAAGTAGGTGATTGTGCCCATCACAGGTGCCTATTAACTGCTTTTAATGCACCTTTCCATGTTTGATTCATTTTTCTCCCTCTGTCAATTCTTGTGCCTTTCATCTCGTAATAGAAGATTCTAACTGCAAAAGTGCATCATGAGACCAAATAAGATTTATAGGTGATAGTGTGGAAACACACAGGAAAAATCAGCCTTTATCCCCAAATCTTTTAGCACAGGCAAGATCAAAACAAAGGAGAGGAAGGCGGGGGGGGACGGGGGGGAACAATACAGTTTTCTTGTCCAAGATGACATGAGAACCAAGACAAGCAGTGTGCCCAGGTGGCCAAGAAGGCCAATGGCATCCTGGCATGCATTAGGAATAGTGCGGCCAGCAGGAGCAGGAAGTCATTGTGCCCCTGTACTCAGCACTGGTTAGGCCACACCTTGAATCCTGTGTTCAGGTCTGGGCCCCTCAGTTTAAGAAGGACATTGAGAAACTTGAAGTCTCCAGAGAAGGGCAATGATCCTAGGGAGAGGCCTCAAGCACAAGTCCTATGAGGAGAGGCTGAGTGAGCTGGGATTGTTTAGCCTGGAGAAGAGGAGGCTCAGGGAGACCTTCTTGCTCTCTACAACTACCTGAAGGGAGGTTGTAGACAGGCAGAGGTTGGCCTCTTCTCCCAGGCAGCCAGCACCAGAACAAGAGGACACAGTCTCAAGCTGCACCAGGGGAAGTTTAGGTTGGAGGTGAGGAGAAAGTTCTTCACAGAGAGAGTTGTTAGCCATTGGAATGGGCTGTCCAGGGATGTGGTGGAGTCACCATCCCTGGAGGTGTTCAAGAGGGGATTGGACGTGGCACTTGGTGCCATGGTTTATTAGACCCAAGACAAGCCTCCTTCATTCCATGTACTCTTATTAGAGTTTTTTATGGTGACTTCTTTCCTAGTACCTTTGATTTATGTATTTGTTACCAGATTTCTCTTTCTACCTTATACCAAAAAGAAAAAACAACCAAAACAAAACAAAACAAGGGGAAAAAAAGGTCAACCCTTAAGTTAAAGCTCTAGACACAATCCAGAATACTTTAGCACAGGACCTGAATTTGCAACATATGAGAGAGAGTGATTTTCAGCATCACTCATCAGTTAACATCCTGCTATCTAAAAGCTCAGCCCTTTATTTTGAGGCTACCAAGACATGGAGCACCACAGAATATATGTGGAATCTAGGGTTTGATCTAGGCTATTACCATACAGGGAATTGGTGTTTCCCACAAACCCCATTCAGATGCCAGGCTCTGACCCACATCACAAGACTTCTCCAAACTTGCCAAGACTGATCTCCTTTTTCATAATACTTTTATTCACAATTATCTTCATACATTGGTTCTCTCATATAAATTCTCCTTCCTTCCTTAAGCCTCTGTGTACTTTAATGCAGACTATATCAGAAACTAATTCGCTACTTACTTTCTTCCTCAGCACAGCACAACAAAAATAGAGATATCGAAATAGACACTTGTAAGCAAAGAATCACAATTGTATTGAGAAGGTCCCACTAGTAAGAAATGGGCAGGAAGAAGGGTGGGGTGTCCTTTAAGAGCTATTGAACCATTGACCTTAAGAGTTTTCTATTATGGTCCAGAGAGAAGCCACTAAAGCACCTCACCACAGGGAAGAAATGAGAAATTTTGAGGGTTATTGAGCACTGAATTCTTGTGGTGGCTCAGCAAAATGTTACTTAGAACAGGTGCTCCTGTCATTGTGATACATGGGGGAAGTTTACTGTGTTCAATAGCCCCACAAGACATAGTCAGACCTCTCTAATGTTTCTAGAAATAGTACACTGGACTGTCAGAGACTACAGAATAAAACCTCTCTCAAGCCTGCTCGAAGATATTTTCAATTCAGAATATCTTGTACAACTGGCTTTTTCCAGAGATGAAGAGCAGTTTGGGGATTAGGTATTGAAAGATCCCATCTTCATTATGTTAAAATGTTGAGGCTACTGTCCTGGAACCTTAACCTTTCTCTCCTCAAACTAAAAAGGAGAGCTTTTATTTTTCAAACAAAACCTTGCCTATTTAAGAGATCAACCTGAGGGCAGGAAATCCCCCATAGGACAGGTGTAATTTCAAGACTCTGGGCCCATGCATAGTGAGAGCAGTTGGGAAGCAATCTTTCTCACAGTTTCAAATCCAGATTCTATTATTATAGCATAAACATAATCTGGCCAATTTGCAATTTCAATTAACAATAAACTATAACTATTTAATAAAAATGGAAAACAGATGGTAAAAGTAAAAGAAAATGCCCATGGCTACCAAATCTGTTCAAACTAAATGGAAGGGCAGGAAAGGAAAGCACATTCAATGAGAAAAGTGTGTGTGGGGGGGGAAAGATTGGAATTACAAACCCTGAGGAGATTTGAGAAGGCTATAAAAGAGAAATGGCCAGAATGCATTTTCCCAAAGAAGCTTAAGCATTTTTAGACACTTGGATTCAGTATGTCTGCACTGGAACTTTGACAAATTCTGCAAATAGGAACAAATCTACAGACAATGAAAAATGTTTGATGAAACAATATGGCAAGTGGCACAGCTAGATATCATTTAACACCACAGGAGGCACACGAATTAGTCAATGGGCTAGGAAGTAAGAAGGCAGTTTGAATAACTGAGTTGGAAAAGGAGATGGTTGGGGGTTTCAGTGCCAAATAGGGAGGCTTCTTGTTTTATACTTCAAGTAGAGCAGGTACTTGAAGCCCTGACAACCTGCAGTGGAAGTAAGCTGTAAAAAGGCATGTAACACAATAAGGTCACAGCTTCTGACCTCTGATTGTCCCAGGATATTTTACTAACTGCATTTTCTTTCAGAGTAATGATTCAACATGGAGTTGAATTCAGTATGTCATTTCATGCTAGGCCTGGGTAACCTATTCTTGGGAAACATTTTACCTAATAAATTAGACTTCTTCTTTTTTTTTTTCAGTTGTCAGTTTATTAATAAAACTATTGAGATCCCCATTAATGTGTTAATTTTCTTTAAATCATAGAAGTGCTTTGTACAAGCAGTTTTCCATCAGCTTGTCTGTTTCAGTGTTTTTTACTTAATTGTGACTAGTTGTTCAGCATACATCACTTGTTATATAAAGGATGTGATTAGCCATCTTGGTTTCACAGAATCACAGAATCACCGAATCACCAAGGTTGGAAGAAACCTCAAAGATCATCAAGTCCAACCTGTCACCACAGACCTCATGACTAAACCATGGCACCAAGTGCCACATCCAATCCCCTCTTGAACACCTCCAGGGATGGTGACTCCACCAGCTCCCTGGGCAGCCCATTCCAATGGCTAACAACTCTCTCTGTGAAGAACTTTCTCCTCACCTCAAGCCTAAACTTCCCCTGGCACAGCTTGAGACTGTGTCCTCTTGTTCTGGTGCTGGTTGCCTGGGAGAAGAGACCAACCCCTTCCTGGCTACAACCACCCTTCAGGTAGTTCTGGACAGCAATAAGGTCTCCCCTGAGCCTCCTCTTCTCCAGGCTAAACAATCCCAGCTCCCTCAGCCTCTCCTCATAGGGCTTGTGCTCGAGGCCTCTCACCATTCTCGTTGCCCTTCTCTGGACATGTTCAAGTGTCTCAATGTCCTTCTTAAACTGAGTTTCATGGCAGTTTATCTCCACTATTTTCCTGAAGCTCTAAATGTACATAAATGGAGTGGGAGAACTGTGGCAATGAGCAGACATCTTCAGTCATAAGCAGGTGGGGTTGGGTTTGTAAGTTTATTGGTAAATAATGGAGTAGAGAGCCATTCCCAAATTATCTTGCAAACAGGAAAACAGTCTGCATTTAACAGGTATCCACGTAGCATGTGTGCCTTCAGCCCAGTGATGCACCTGAATCCCACACTATTATGCACTTAGAGCCCTTCTTCCTATGTTTAAGACAAGCCAGGATCTGCCCCCAAAGACTACTCCCTTTGGCAGTGAATACAGCTGAACTGAAAAGCAATTCAGAACTTGCCAGAATGTCTGTCAGTTTTTCCTGCATTTTCCAAGTTCAATTTCAAACAAACAGTGCCATGATGATACAGCAAGTGCTTACTATCAATACTTCAAGCCTCAGCAGAGAGAAACAGAACTGACGGTACAGCCCTTAATCAGGATGCATGAACAAGCAACAATTCAGTGTACTCTTGTAGAGCTGTGCTGAGACAAATAAATCTTTCCATAAAGCTACAGAAGCTGAACCAAAAAAAAGAGCTGACCAATTTTGAGCCCATAAGTTCAGATAAACCAGACCTGAAAGCTTTCCTGTAAAACTCAAAATCTCACATTCTCACATTTTCCAAGTAATACATTGCTCCTTCTGAGCCTTTTTTCATTGTGGTGGTTATGACTTTAGTTGCTGTTTCAGATAATCCTTAAACATCACACCTAAATAGGTGACAAAAAGACAGATGCAATTCTAGCCAGTTCCATCAAAAGGGATTACCTGACCAGCCATGATTTTGTCCTTCCACTCCACACACAAGTTTTGCAGAGCACAGAGAAGAACTCTGCTCTCCTATATACTTCTGAAAACCACAGATCCTTGGAAGTTTTTCAGTGTTCAGTACCCTAGACTTCTTTCAATAGATCCTGTCCTGCAATGTTCTCTACCCTGACTGGGTTATGCATCAGAAGAGGAGATGAAGCATGAGGCCCTAGATGAGGAAAGATTTGCCTGGACTTTGATGCTACGCATGCCCCTTGTGTGAACTCTTTAGTTGTAGAATAGAATAGAATAGAATAGAATAGAATAGAATAGAATAGAATAGAATAGAATAGAATAGAATTAGCAGGTTTGAAAAGACCTTTGAGATCATCGAGTCCAACCTATCACCCAACGCTATCTAATCAACTAAACCATGGCACCAAGCACCCATGCAGTCTCTTCCGAAGCACCTCCAGTGATGGTGACTGCACCACCTCCCTGGGCATCCCATTCTAATAGTCAGTTGGAGTCCTGATGCAGGCCAGGATTCCACTGGCATTCTTGGCCACCTGGGCACACTACTGCCTCATGTTTAGCCTACTATCGACCAGTCTCCCTAGGGCCCTTTCTGGCTGACTGCTCTCCAGCCACTCTGACCCCAGCCTGTAGCACTGCATGAGGTTGTTGTGGCCAATGTGTAGAACCCTGCACTTAGATGTGTCAAATCTCCTGCCCTTGGACTCTGCCCATCTGTCCAGCCTGCCAAGGTCCCTCTGAAGAGCTCTTCTACCCTCTAACAGATGAACACCTGCTCTCAACTTGGTGTCATCTGCAAATTTACTCACGGTGGACTCAATCCCCTCATCCAGATTATCAGTAAAGATATTGAACAGGATGGGGCCCAGCACTGATCCCTGGGGGACACCACTACTGCCTGGCTGCCAGCTGGATGTGGCACCATTCACCACAACTCTCTAGGCTCAGCCCTCCAGCCATGTCTTGTAAATTACAATCTGCAAGCCAAAGAGACACCATGCCATCTGACAGATGGCTTATGTTCAAAACAGAAGTCTGAAGAGTTCAACATATACACTTCATCACTCCCTGTAACCTCCATTTTAAACTTCTGTCTGAATACAAACAAGAAATTTAGTTAGAGATCCCAGTGTTACTCATTTTCCCTCATTCTGTCCATCAACTTGAATCTCAGCTACTGGCAGTGGACAGTTTTATATGTAGGCAAATCCAGGTGCTGCCTAGAGCAAGGAGATACAGCATGTTGCAAAATCACCATGAGTACTCTCAGAATGGCCACTACATCAATCCTATGTGAGGCTTCTAACACAGAAAAAACACTAACTCTAGCTGTATGGACTGGTAGAACTTCTCTTCCTGTTCTGCATTTTCTATGTAGGATATTTCACTAGATGTGGGCAAGGCAAACACTTGCATTTGAATGATGGTAATTTAAGCCGAGAATAGCTGAATTATAAAGTAATGTTATAATACTATCATTACCCTAGAACTGTGCCCCATGTTTAACAATAGCTGTCTGCAGTGCCATTAAAATAATGACTTTCCAATTTGCCAAGTCGAGCCTTTTATTATGAGAAATCCTGGCCACAAAAATCTTTCAGACCATTTTTTTTTTTTTTAATTGGTATAAATTGGTGTACCTCCATTGAAGCCACCACATGAAGAGATGACCTTTATGTTCAAATGATCCAAAATGTTCAGCAATTAGGTAAGCAGACAGTGCAGTAACATCCAGTAACATCAGGTGTTATGAGACATGACGAAAATCTGTTCAGAGAAGCTGGAGTTATTTAAGCTGATATATTTAAAAGCACAGAAAAGTGTGAACTAAATGCATATAACGACCCCAAGCAGTGCTACAGGCTGGGGTCAGAGTGGCTGGAGAGTGGCCAGGCAGAAAGGGACCTGGGGGTACTGGTCGATAGTAGGCTGAACATGAGCCAGCAGGAGCAGGGAAGTCAGCACTGGTTAGGCCACACCTTGAGTCCTGTGTCCAGTTCTGGGCCCCTCAGTTTAGGAAAGATGTTGAGTTGCTGGAACGTGTCCAGAGAAGGGCAACAAAGCTGGGGAGGGGTTTGGAGCACAAGCCCTCTGAGGAGAGGATGAGGGAGCTGGGGTTGCTTAGCCTATAGAAGAGGAGGCTCAGGGGAGACCATATTGCCATCTACGATGACTGGATGAGGCACTTAGTGCCATGGCTTAGTTGATTAGATGGTATTGGATAATAGGTTGGACTTGATGATCTCAAAGGTCTTTTCCAACCTGGTTAATTCAATTAAATTAAATTCAATTCAATTCAATTCAATTCAATTCAATTCAATTCAATTCAATTCAATTCAATTCAACTCAATTCAAATATATTCTATTCTATTCTATTCTATTCTATTCTATTCTATTCTATTCTATTCTATTCTATTCTATTCTATTCTTAGATGGACAGGGGAGAGGGAAATGTAAACAAAGACCTGTAGATCACCATAGAAATAATTTAATAGGACAAAAAGCAAAAGAAAAGCCTGCACACAGAAGCAAGAGCAAAGAAAGATGTTATTCCATACTTCCCATCAGCAGACCCTGGGAAGCACGGTTCCAATATGTGTAGTGGCTTCTCTAGAGCACAGACAACACTGACAAGAGAAGAGACTTGATGGGTTGCTTGGTGCTGTGGTTTATTTGATTAGATAGTGTTGGATGATGGGTTTGACACGAAGATCTCAAAAGTCTCTTCCAACCTGGTCTATTCATTTTATTCTAGTCTAGTCTAGTCTAGTCTAGTGTAGTCTAGTCTAGTCTGCCATGGTTTAGTTGTTTAGGTGGGTTGGATTGGTTGATGGGTTGAACGCGATGATCTTGAAGGTCTCTTTCAAACTGGTGTATTCTATTCTATTCTATTCTATTCTATTCTATTCTATTCTATTCTATTCTATTCTATTCTATTCTATTCTATTCTATTCTATATGTCCCCACACTTCCTTATTTCACTTACCTTTTATATCTGAGATAACATAATGTGGTGTGGTATAGTATCCTGAAGGGTCAAACCCCCAAACATGCCCTAGCCTGGACAATGAGCTACGTACCTGTGTATGTGCTTAACCTGGACACTTCCTGGGGTCCAGATGGTCAAGGCAAATGCGTAGCACACGTAATTAACCTTGTTACCCCTTTCTTCTTTTGAAAATATGGCTAAATATGTCCCCAAAAAATCACCCTAATATGGGCATCTGAACTTGTCCTGTTTTATTGACACGCATGCCTTTGTTTTCATCAGGATACTAGCCGAGAGCAAATGCTAACTCACCATTCACTTTTCCAGAAGCTGTCCTAACTTCCACATATTCCCATATCTAATATAAGAGCAATGACACAGTGTTGAATGCTGACTTTTCACTGAATTCTACCATAGCTTAGATAACACCTTGCTTTCTTCATGGCTTTCTCCCAAGACTAGAAAAGAACTACTCAATCCAGGCTCCTGACCATTGTGCTGTCATTGTGCTGATTTTGGAAATTAATTGCATTACAGATGCAGCCTGGGGTTGGTCTCTTCTCCCAGGCAACCAGAACAAGAGGACACAGTCTCAAGCTGTGCCAGGGGAAGTTTAGGCTCGAGGTGAGGAGAAAGTTCTTCACTGAGAGAGCCATTAGCCATTGGAATGGGCTGCCCAGGGAGGTGGTGGAGTCACCATCCCTGGAGGTGTTCAAGAGGGGATTGGACGTGGCACTTGGTGCCGTTGTTTAGTCATGAGGTCTGTGGTGATCCACAAGAAGAGCTGGGACAAGGGAAATGAAAGCAAGCTAGCATCAAGCCAGGTGTCAGGGAGAAGAGATTAAACTGGGGTTGTTCAGCCTGGAGAAGAGGAGGCTCAGGGGAGAGCTTGCTGTCTACAACTACCTGAAGGGAGGTTGTAGCCAGGGTGGGGTTGGTCTCCTCTCCCAGGCAACCAGCACCAGAATAAGAGGACACAGTCTCAAGCTGCACCATGGGATGTTTAGGCTGGGTGTTAGGAAGAAGTTCTTCACAGAAAGAGAGATTTGCCATTGGAATGTGCTGCCCAGGTTGGTGGTGGAATCACCCTCCCTGGAGGTGTTCAAAAAGGGATTGGATGTGGCACTTGAAGCCATGGTTTAGTTAGTCCTGAGGTGTTGGTTGCTAGGTTGGACTTGATGATCTCTGAGGTCTTTTCCAACCTCACTGATTTTATGATGGCAGTCCTGGAGCCTTCTAATAAGAGAGAGAAGGAAAAAGAGAGGCTGAAAAACAACTTATGGATGCCATGGGAAAAGCTTCACGTGACACGAGATACAAAAAATCTGTAGAGGAAAAGCACCTCTAAGATATTTTTGTATCCAGTTAAACTTCTTGTTAGTTCACAAAACTTTTGATTCCATCAACATTGCTTTTCCTGCATTTTCAGTGAGGGAGGACTATAAAGATTTTTGTGATGCAGCCTTCTGCAAATGCAGTGTTAGGAATTTCCTCATCTGCTATTATGAAACCAGCTGGTGCTGCTTTTGGTGAAGAGTGGTTGTAGTCAGCAGGGTGTTGGTCTCTTCTCCCAGGCAACCAGTACCAGAACAAGAGGACACAGTCTCAAGCTGCACCAGGGGAGGTTTAGGCTCGAGGTGAGGAGAAAGTTTTTCACAGAGAGAGTCGTTAGCCATTGAAATGTGCTGCCCAGGGATGTGGTGGAGTCACCATCCCTGGAGGTGTTCAAGAGGGGATTGGACGTGGCACTTGGTGCCATGGTTTAGTCATCAGGTCTGTGGTGACAGGTTGGACTTGATGATCTTTGAGGTCTCTTCCAAGCTTGGTGATTCTATGATTCTGTGATTCTGAGACTAGCTAATGGCTTTAACAGATACTGAAAAGATAGTCCAACTAACTACTGAAAAGTCCTGATTTTCTTCCAGTCTTAGATTAAAAATTATTTCCTTGCTTCTACTCTTTTTTTCCTCTACTTAGTCATTAGAAACATTTGGTGCATTGGGTGGTTACTTCACTCCTGGGTTCCCACTGCCAGAATTTAAGTTAGGCATCCACAACTGAAACTGCCACTTTAAATATTCCTGCTGCTGCAAAATTCGTTCTGTGGATGAGTACAAGAATGGCCATACAGAGTGACAGCCAAAGTCTATCTAGCCAAACATCTTCCATGCAAGCTGCAAAACTTTGCATTTCTCTCTTTATTCAGTCTTCCATTTGTAAATAGAGGCCATTTGTTATAGCAGCATAGATGTTTGTAAGGTTTAAACATCACACCAGTAAATGTAGTTCACAGTTGGCTCGTATGTACCATCTGGGCTTTGTATATAAAAGAGGCACCTAGTCTTAATTTTGGAAGCATTTGCAGGAGGATATAATGTATACTGTGCTGGTTTAGTCTGCTTCATGTTTGGAAAGTAATAACTCAGTAGTATTTCCAGGATTTGGCAGTTGGTGTGCCATCTGGGGTGGTAAAGACACTGCATATGGGAGATGGTATGGTCCCAAATATTTTATCTCTCTATCACCCTTCCCAGTAAAGGCAACTTTCACTTAAAAAAAGCAAGATTTATTGCAAGTGTAGTACACTGCCAGGAAGGTGAAAGACAAAGTGTATATCTACTCACACAGTGTTGCTCCTTCACAATACACTTCTAATATGGCAAATAAATGTTGCTTGTAGTCACCTTAATAGTATTGTTCTCAACTTCCTCTCATTGTTCTTGTTTACAGCTTTCTGCATCAAACAAAACTCCTCTCCATCCTTGAGATTTTTACTCCTTTTGATGTTTGGAGGCAACCAGGTAACCTACTATTTGTTAGTTTAAGCATACATGGAGAGCTTATTGTCAAGTACTCTAGGCCACTTCATATTGATTACTAAATTCATGGCAGGAAAGTATTTCAATACATGTACCAATTCAGTGATTTTAATCTATCCCATTATAGTTTATCCATTTTAATCTTCTTTTATGGCACCTGGCTGTTAGGACATCAACTCAGGTTCTTATAATTTCTTTCATTGATCATTCCAAGAACTCAGTCTGATTCTTGGAGTGCCAGAGCTGTACAGACTAGGTCTGCTTCTGTATTCAAAATCTTCTGAGATATTACCATGTCACTTTATTCCATGAGGCAGTAATACATATGCACCTATAATTTCACTTGCTCTTTTGATTGCCCTTTCAAGTTGTGCTTATTATCTGCCACAATTATATTTTACCCTCTCAGCTTTTCCAGATAGTTAAATACTCGTTCAATATTTGTTTCAAATTATACCAGTGCTGGTGCCTTGCACTTTTATCCTTTAGTTATTACTTTGTCACATCAATCTCTGACACATTATGTTATTCATTCCCCATAAGGGCATTCTAAGCTCCTCCCAGTTTGTGTCATGGGTAAATTTTGTTAATGGGCTGGCACGTTCCCTTTTCCCAATCAGGAATGAAGACTTAAACAAGTCTTGATTTAGTACTAGCATTGCAGTAAATGTCTGTGGATCTCCCTTCAGCTTGATCCATCAATATCCCTTGTTTATGGCCTTTGAGCTAATCTTCAATCCATGCAACAGTCCACATATTTGTCAATTTAAATTCATTGTATAAGATTTTATGGATGCGATATCAAATGCTTTACTGAAGTCAAACTGTATTATGTCTGCCATTTTCATTTGCTTATTTGGTAATGCTATCAGAAGAAGAAATCAAATTTGTCTGATAAGGTTTAGTCCCATAAATCATGCTGCTTATTGCTCATGGACCTCTTATCCTCTGCAAGCTGTGCTGTGCCTCTAAGGGACAGTTCTTCCACACACTGGCTCAGTTTTGACTACTTACCCCAGAAAAGACAATTCATTCAGCATTACGTTATCTTTATAATACAATACAATACAATACACCAGGTTGAAAGAGACCTTCAAGATCATCGCATCCAACCCATCAACCAATCCAACCCACCTGTACAACTAAACCATGGCACCAAGCACCCCAGCAAGTCTTCTCCTCCTGAACACCTCCAATGAAGGTGACTCCACCACCTCCACGGGCAGTCCATTCCAATGGGCAATCACTCTCTCTGTATAGAACTTCTTCTTAACATCCAGCCTAAACCTCCCCTGGTGCAGCCTGAGACTGTGTCCTCTTGTTTTGGTACTGGCTGCCTGGGAGAAGAGACCAACCTCTGCCTGGCTACAACCTCCCTTCAGGTAGTTGTAGAGAGCAGTAACATCTCCCCTGAGTCTCCTCTTCTCCAGGCTAAGCAACCCCAGCTCCCTCAGCCTTTCCTCATAGGGCTTGTGTTCCAAACCCCTCACCAACTTCGTTGTCCTTCTCTGGACATGCTCCAGCAAGACAACATCCTTCCTAAACTGAGGGGCCCAGAACTGGACACAGTACTCAAGGTGTGGCCTAAGCAGTGCAGTGTACAGGGGCAGAATGACCTCCCTGCTCCTGCTGGCCACACTGTTCCTGATGCAGGCCAGGATGCCATTGGCCTTCTTGGCTGCCTGGGCACACTGCAGGTTCATGTTCAGCCTACAATCAAGCGGTACCCCCAGGTCCTTCTCTGCCTGGCTGCTCTCAGTTGCAGGTCAGGGACCTGTTTCAGTGCTAATTAGCAATAGTCTTTTCTATTTGTTTCAGTGAGTTTTAGCTTAACTAATTGTGCCACAGACTGAGTTATTTCTCTCATTTATTGTGTATCACACTCTACTTTTCATTGTGGGTTTGAGAAACTCAGAAAAACTGGAAGAATCAAGAGACAAAGCACAATGTGTCCCTTCTGTGAGTTACAAAAAAATACCAGCCATTTCCAGCTAACAGACTCCTGGCATTTTGAAGGGTTCATTGCACAGGAAATCAAATCATAGCCACATGCATATGTGGTTTGTTCATAGCCACTGTTGTGGCAGTTGCCTCAGTTTTACCTGACATAGCAGAGAGTAAACAAGAGACTTCCAACATGGAAATAGATGACAAGAACACTTTATAAAGACATAATAGAATTGTTAACATGATCACAACTTATGCATTTTTATTTTCTATAGGCAGCATCTTTACAGGGAGATGTGCTCTCTGTAAATTCACAAGGCTATTACTATCCTAATTCTGAGATGACAGAGGAACAGCAAATAACAACTGATCTCCTAGGAAAAGTGAAAGTCCTCTGTAAAAAAAAAAGTAGTATGGTTGCTGGTCTAGCCAAATGAGACACATGCATGGTGTGTGTTAGTTCTACTGAAGTTCACTGTCCACTTTGAGTTGGAGCTGTCACTTGAGAGTCCTCCAACTACCCATCAGATGCAGTTTCCTAAAATCTATTTCTCCCCAGTGTCACTCATCTACCCCTAATGAACACCTGTTCTTCTCTGGTTTTCAGTTCTCCTGTTAGGTGAGACAGATGAGAAGAGAAGCAGATATTCTGGGAACTGTCTTAGCCTCAGACATCTAAAAGATAGGTGATGAAGCCAAAATTTCTCCCCTTAAAGCCAGAAGGCAGTCTAGCTTCTAGCAAACAATCTCTTCTGTCCCAGAGGCCTATTTTGCAATAAAATAATCTCTTTATAGAGTTCAGCATCTTCAAAATATGTTATCCATCTACTCCACTGCAGTGATGCAAAGGAACTTGGAACAATGAACCACACTTTAGATGCCAAAGTTATGGTACATGAATCCTACACAGTGTCTCGTAAAGGAACATAAAAATAATGTTGTAAGACAAACTGATAAAGGTCTTTGTGTCCCAGAAGAGCAACTCCTAGTAAATGATCTCAGCTGAGTGTAAGTTTCAAATGACAACATTTGCCAGCTGCACAAACTCTGCCGATATGTCATTAAAGGATGATGCTAGCAGACTGTCTCCCTCATGGTATAAATAGTCATACCTCTATCAGTTCCACTAGGGCCCTATTGATTAATACTTTCTGAGAAGTTATTTTAAAGCTTCTATAATTATTGTAATAGTCTTCTATTAATAAACTTACTTCTGGTGTAGGAACATGACTGTTCCTCTCCTTTTTTTTTTTTTTGTTGATGCAGCTGTAGACCCAAGATCAATGTAATAATTTACCCTAAAAATTCCATTAAATGGCCACTTACTAAAAGTTGGGTGTGGTTTTTTTTTTTCAATAATCTATACATCTGTTGGGGTTTGGCTCTCTAGAGCTCAAACCTATACACTGGAACAGAGTGTTTGTCCACAATGTATCTTCAAAGTGTGTGTGTGTGAGCTACAAAATTTTGCGCCAGCCCTTCCCCTGTAGTTTTCCCTGGGGATTTTTTTGTGTGTTGTTTTGTTTGTGTGGGGTTTTTTCCTATCAAAAAGGGACTTATTGTACCTGTCTAGCTTTAGCTCTGAAAATATATAGGCCAATCTAAAATATATTGCCCTTTCCCCTGAAACAACAACTGATACAATGTAGTCCAGTTCTACTTACATAAAACTGAGAGGTTCGTAGTGATCCATGACCTTGTAAGGCTCATTATTAGATAGATACCAATTTGTCATGCTGCGCCTAGCTATCAGCTTTTCTAGTCACTCACTTCATGCTTCTAGTGGCAAATTATATTTGACTTTCAATTTAAAATCCAGGGTACTTTAATGTAAAACCTCAGTATAATAATGGTGATGAAGCAGCAGGGCATGCAATTTGACAGAATGGACTTTTCTAGTTTATTCCGGCAGATTTCCCTCCTCCACTCTCCACGAGGAAGGGAAGAAGAAAAGAAAGGAAGAAAGAAGACAAGAGATGAGGCAAGAAGGCAGGCAAGAGTGTAAGCAAAGAATAAAGTCAGGAAAGAAAGGAAGAAAGGAAGGAAGAAAGGAAGGAAGAAAGGAAGGAAGAAAGGAAGGAAGAAAGGAAGGAAGAAAGGAAGGAAGAAAGGAAGGAAGAAAGGAAGGAAGAAAAGGAAGAAAGGAAGGAAGAAAGAAAAAGGAAGGAAGAAAGAAAGAAAGAAAGAAAGAAAGAAAGAAAGAAAGAAAGAAAGAAAGAAAGAAAGAAAGAAAGAAAGAAAGAAAGAAAGAAAGAAAGAAAGAAAGAAAGAAAGAAAGAAAGAAAGAAAGAAAGAAAGAAAGAAAGGAAGGAAGAAAGAAAGAAAGAAAGAAAGAAAGAAAGAAAGAAAGAAAGAAAGAAAGAAAGAAAGAAAGAAAGAAAGAAAGAAAGAAAGAAAGAAGGAGAGAGAGAAAGAAAGAAAGAAGGAAAGAAAGAAGGAAAGAAAGAAGGAAAGAAAGAAGGAAAGAAAGAAAGAAAGAAAGAAAGAAAGAAAGAAAGAAAGAAAGAAAGAAAGAAAGAAAGAAAGAAAGAAAGAAAGAAAGAAAGGAAGGAAGAAAGAGAGAAAGGAAGGAAGAAAGAGAGAAAGAGAGAAAGGAAAGAAAGAAAGAAAGAAAGAAAAAGAAAGAAAGAAAGAAAGAAAGAAAGAAAGAAAGAAAGAAAGAAGAAAGAAAGAGAGAAAGAGAAAGGGAAAAAAGGAAAAGGAAAAGGAAAAGGAAAAGGAAAAAAAAAGGAAAAGGAAAAGGAAAAGGAAAAGGAAAAGGAAAAGGAAAAGGAAAAGGAAAAGGAAAAGGAAAAGGAAAAGGAAAAGGAAAAGGAAAAGGAGGAAAAGGAAAAGGAAAAGAAAAAGAAAAAGGAAAAGGAAAAGAAAAAGAAAAAGAAAAAAAAAGAAAAAAAAAGAAAAGAAAAAGAAAAAAAAAGAAAAAGAAAAAGAAAAAGAAAAAGAAAAAGAAAAAGAAAAAGAGAAAGAGAAGAGAAAGAGAAAAGAGAAAGAGAAAGAGAAAGAGAGAGAGAGAGAGAGAGAGAGAGAGAGAGAGAGGAAGAGGAAGAGGAAGAGGAAGAGGAAGAGGAAGAGGAAGAGGAAGAGGAAGGAAGGAAGGAAAGGAAGGAAGGAAGGAAGGAAGGAAGGAAGGAAGGAAGGAAGGAAGGAAGGAAGGAAGGAAGGAAGGAAGGAAGGAAGGAAGGAAGGAAGGAAGGAAGGAAGGAAGGAAGGAAGGAAGGAAGGAAGGAAGGAAGGAAGGAAGGAAGGAAGGAAGGAAGGAAGGAAGGAAGGAAGGAAGGAAGGAAGGAAGGGGGAGAGAGGGAGGGATTAAACCCAATCCAATGCTTTTAGAAATCTTTTCAATCTACTCACTGCACACAAGTTAAGATATATTATATATATTGTGACAAGCTACAGCTCACAAATGAACATTTAATTCCATTTTAATTACAAGAAAAACCCATACATTCTTCTTTCTCTGACTTGCTGAACTTCAAACATGTAACACAACTCCTGTCAGATGTAAGTGGAGTCACCATCTTTGGAGGTGTTTAGGAGGAGACTTGATAGGGTGCTTGGTGCCATGGTTTAGTTGATTAGGTGGTGTTGGATGATAGGTTGGACGCGATGATCTCGAAGGTCTCTTCTAACCTGGTTTATTCTATTCTATTCTATTCTATTCTATTCTATTCTATTCTGTTCTATTCTATTCTGTTCCTGGCTGGGGTCGGAGTGGCTGGAGACTGGCCAAACAGAGAGGGACCTGGGGGTGGTGATCGACAGCTGCCTGAACATGAGCCAGCAGTGTGCCCAGGTGGCCAAGAAGGCCAATGGCATCCTGGCCTGCATTAGGAATGGTGTGGCCAGCAGGAGCAGGGAGGTCACTGTGCCCCTGTACGCTGCACTGGTTAGGCCGCACCTTGAGTCCTGTGTCCAGTTCTGGGCCACTCAGTTTAAGGACATCGAGACACTTGAACATGTCCAGAGAAGGGCAACAAGGCTGGTGAGAGGCCTTGAGCACAAGCCCTATGAGGAGAGGCTGAGGGAGCTGGGATTGTTTAGCCTGGAGAAGAGGAGGCTCAGGGGCAACCTCATTGCTCTCTACAACTACCTGAAAGGTGGTTGTAGCCAGGAGGGGGTTGGCCTCTTCTCCCTAGCAACCAGCACCAGAACCAGGGGACACAGTCTCAAGCTGCAACAGGAGAAGTTTAGGCTGGAGGCGAGGAGAAAGTTCTTCACCGAGAGAGTGATTCGTCATTGGAATGGGCTGCCCGGGAGGTAGTTGAGTCACTGTCCCTGGAGGCGTTCAAGAGGGGACTGGATGTGGCACTTGGTGCCATGGTCTAGTCATGAGGTTTGTGGTTACAGGTTGGACTCGATGATCTTCGAGGTCTCTTCCAACCTTGGTAATACTGTGATTCTATTCTATTCTATTCTATTCTATTCTATTCTATTCTATTCTATTCTATTCTATTCTATTCTATTCTATGTAATGCTGATTTCCTTTGTGTTGATTCCAAACACCTTTTATTACCATTGACACAGGCATGTAAACCCTCATACAGTGGATGCCTTATTTCAGTACCTTTAAACGAGGATTTGCCTAGTGTGCAATAGAGGGGTAGGGAAGCCTCCGACTTCAAGCATAATATACTATTATTGTATTATGGTTTAGGGAATTGCATTTTTATTATAGGAACATATCATGACATAAATTCTGATTTAGCAGTATGGAATATTAGAGAGCATGCTTAATTTACTTCTTTCCTGACTTTTTTTTTTACATGTAGTAAACATCATTCATGCATTTAAAATACGAGCTTCATTTTAAATGTGATTCAGTTCATCTAAATTGGGTCTCTCAAAAATTAAGTATCTAATTATCTAATCCTTTTATAGAGAGGATGAAAAAAAAATTATCTCTAAGGATAATTAAGCCAATGTATTTTAGTGTGGGATTCATCCCAATCAACTTCAGGCTTTTAGCAGTTATGCATTAAGTGCCCTTCTTAGTCAACAAATAGAAATAAGCATTTTTAGAAGGTGACTCATCTGATTTATCGTACATGACTATTTTGGGGTAAAATTAATTGCCCACTTGTGGCATTCATTCCTTTCTATTAACTATTAAGGAAACTGTCAAGAGTCATCTCATCAGAGCTGTATGTCCGTTTTCAGGTTAGCACAAGTGTTTTCTTCCACTTCAGCTCACAAAATCCTGATAAATGGTCTTGCATAGAAGCCTGTGTCTCTCCTTCAAATATCAGGAGTTTACATTAGATGCTAAATTTCTAGATTAACAAGATACCAGGCAACAAGATTTGTTTCTGACAATGAATGTGTAATTTCTTATTATGCAATGGTGTGCATGACCATGATCAGGTGACACACCTGGTGGATGTGGTGCAGGCATTGGATGCAGTCTGTCTGGACTTCAGCGAGGCCTTTGATACCATCCCTCACAGCAAACTCTTGGCCAAGCTGGCAGCCCATGGCTCGGACAGCAGCACTCTGAGCTGGGTTAGGAACTGGCTGGAGGGCCGAGCCCAGAGAGTGGTGGTGAATGGTGCCACCTCCAGCTGGCGGCCAGTCACTAGTGGTGTCCCCCAGGGATCAGTGGTGGGCCCCATCCTCTTCAATATCTTTACTGATAATCTGGATGAGGGGATTGAGTCCATCATCAGTAAGTTTGCAAATGACACACCAAGCTGGGGACAGGTGTTTATCTGTTAGATGGTAGGAGAGCTCTGCAGAGGGACATGGACAGGCTGGACAGATGGGCAGAGTCCAACAGCATGAGATTTAACACATCCAAGTGCAGAGTTCTACACACTGGCCACAACAACCCCATGCAGTGGTACAGGCTGGGGTCAGAGTGGCTGGAGAGTGGCCATGAAGTGAGGGACCTGGGGGTACTGATTGATACTAGGCTGAACATGAGCCTGCAATGTGCCCAGGTGCCCAAGAGTGTCAATGGTATCCTGGCATGCATCAGGAATAGTGTGGTCAGCAGGAGAAGGGAGGTCATTCAGCCCCTGTACTCAGCACACCTTAAGTCCTGTATCCAGCTCTGGGCTCCTCAATTTAGGAAAGATGTTGAGTTGCTGGAATGTGTCCAGAGAAGGGCAACAAAGCTGGGGAGGGGTTTGGAGCACAAGCTCTATGAGGAGAGGCTGAGGGAGCTGGGGTTGCTTAGCCTGGAGAAGAGGAGGTTCAGAGGAGACCTGCTTGCTGTCTACAACTACCCGAAGGAAGGTTGTATCCAGGTGGGGGTTAGTCTCTTCTCCCAGGCAACCATCACCAGATCAAGAGGACACAGTCTCAGGCTGCACCGGGGGAGGTTTAGGCTGGATGTTAGGAAGAAATTCTTCACAGAAAGAGTGATTTGTCTTTGGAATGTGCTACCCAGGGAGGTGGTGGAGACACCATCACTGGAGGTTTTTAGGAACAGACTGGATGAGGCACTTGGTGCCATGGTTTAGTTGATTAGATGGTGTTGGATGATAGGTTGGACTTGATGATCTCGAAGGTCTCTTCCATCCTGCTCTATTCTATTCTATTCTATTCTATTCTATTCTATTCTATTCTATTCTATTCTATTCTATTCTAATACTGTTTTTGCCAGACCAGGGCCTTCAGCTGCTAGACTCAAGCATCCTTACACTGAAACAGCAATTCTTTGGTTTGTATGCAAGGTTTTGTGCCTGAGTTACTGTGTGGTACACCAGACCAAGCTGTGTGTAACAGCTACATCTTTAAAAACAGAAATCACAGAATCATAAAATACCTCTAAAACGATTAAGTGCAACTGTTAACCTAACACTGAAATGTTCACCACTAAACCATATCACTCAGCACCACATCTGTCTCTTTTAAATACATGGAGGGATGGTGACTGCACTACCTCTCTGGGTAGCCTGTTCCAGTGCTTGGCAACCCTTTGATCCCCCCTCCAGAGGGAAGGGGAAGTGGAGGCAGGGAGGGGAGGAAAAGGGCAAAAGCAAAATTCAGAAGGAGCACACTAAATGTACAATTTCATCATCTGAATAGAGCCATTTTGTGTTGATTTAAGTTCAAGAGTATCATGTCTGTCCTTCAGCTTCTGAAGAAAAGATAGGGATTTGCCATCTGTGACAAATTTAAGGTCTTTGTGGATATTGTAAGTAATAAAAACTGTCAGTGTTGCTAGAAGCCTCTATATGAGCAAATGAATCCCACTCTGTAAGTCTGCATCCCAGCTAGTCATCTTATGTTTCCTTAACAGTTATGAGGCACTCAGAGGATAATTCATGTGCGTGGTCTCAGGTGTATAGTGTAGAATAAGATGAGTTGCTCTGTTCAGTGAGCAACTGTGAGCTGCTAGGTTTTTTTACTGGCTATAAGAGAAGTCCAAGGTTTCTTTTTTGATGTCTTCAGTGTAGATACAGTCACTTAGTCAAACAACTTTCACTCTCATTCTAACATATAAAGCTCTTTGGACTTTTCAGAAGGTAGAAACACAGCATGGCAAACAACACAGCTTCAGTTTGTTTTCATAACAATCCACTAGATGACCCAAAGCACCACAGAAAAAAACTCCAAAACCTTCAAAGTGCCACTCATATCATAGGCACTTCCCTTAACAGAGAATGAGATAGATGACGCTATCAAGATGATGCTAGGAGATGGAACGCTGTCCTACAGAGGAGAACAAAAAAACCTTTGAAACTCTGCCTGGAAGTAGAATAAGTTCAAGTTCTTCAAAGAAAGAGTGATTGGCCATTGAAATGGGCTGCCCAGGATGGTGGTGGAGTCACCATCACTGGAGGTGTTTAGGAAGAGACCAGATGGGGTGCTAGGTGCCATGGTTTAGTTGATTATCAATCAGATCTTGGGCTGCATCAGGAGAAGTGTAGCCAGCAGGTCAAGGGAGGTGATTCTCCCCCTCTACTCAGCCCTGGTGAGACCCCACCTGGAGTACTGCCTCCAGTTCTGGAGCCCCTATTATAAGAGGGATATGGAGGTACTGGAACATGTCCAGAGAAGGGCCACGAGGATGATCAGAGGGCTGGAGCACCTCTCCTATGAGGACAGACTGAAGGAGTTGGGGCTGTTCAGTCTGGAGAAGAGAAGGCTCCCAGGTGACCTCATTGTGGCCTTCCAGTATCTGAAGGGGGCCTACAGGAAGGCTGGGGAGGGACTTCTCAGGCTATCAGGTAGTGATAGGACTAGGGGGAATAGAATGAAGCTGGAGGTGGGGAGATTCAGACTGGATGTGAAGAGGAAGTTCTTCCCCATGAGAGTGGTGAAGCCCTGGAATGGGTTGTCCAGGGAGGTGGTTGAGGCCCCATCCCTGGAGGTGTTTAAGCCCAGGCTGGATGAGGCTCTGGCCAGCGTGATCTAGTGCAGGGTGTCCCTGCCCATGGCAGGGGGGTTGGAACTGGATGATCCTTGTGGTCCCTTCCAACCCTGACTTATACTATGATACTATGATTAGATGGTGTTGGATGATAGGTTGGACTCGATGATCTCAAAGGTCTCTTGCAACCTGGCGTGGTGGTTTGGGCTGGGTGCCCATATGCTGCATGGCACACTTCCTGTGTCCACCCACTGGGCTGGACTTCTGGACACAGGAAGTGTGCCATGCAGCATAACGGCACCCAGCCCAAACCACCACACGCCACCCCTTATCTCATACCACAACCCCTGCACCCAAACACATCATCAAATTAGAAATCCCTGATGACGCGTTCGGCAAGGTCCATATCTTCCTGGTTAATTCTATTCTATTTTATTCTAGTCTAGTCTAGTCTAGACTAGTCTATTCTTGACATCAAATTTGGCAAAGTATTTGATGTGAAGCTGGTGATCATATTTTCTAAACAAGGAAGTAAGCAATCCGGTCCTGAAAAAGGCTTCCTTCCTCTTGGTTGAAATGGGGATGGCCACCATCTCTCTGTAGAAATGTGTATTTTCTGGTGTTGCTGAGGACAAGAGTGAGAGAAGTTATTCTCCACATGAAGATGGCAAAATCTTCCCGACCCTTGCAGACATACAGCTGAAGCCCTGATATACTTGAGTTATTCCACTACCATACCAAGCAGGTGTAACAGATTTCTAGCACTAAAACTCATTTTTTCCTCCGTGTTGCTGTACAGCTTGAATTGCATGAGGATGCTACCTTTCCTTTGTGTTCAGTCTATCCCTTTCCTCTGTGACACAGATTTGGAGAGCTATTGTAAATCGGTGCCGGTGGAACCAGAGTGGGTTGCAGTGGGTTGCAACAACATAAGCAAACTGGGAACTCTTCTTCTTCAAAAAAAAAAAAAAAACAAACTAGAAAATATTTCCTTTGAATTTAGGTGACAATTCACAAACTTGTGTGATGCAGCCTTTATGGAAAGGATTTTTAATCCAGCCAGTTCTGATGAAAATTTGGCTGTTATGGTTATACCTGCTGTCAGAAGCTAAGTGGAACTGCTATTGCTGAAACAAGATGAGGGAGCTTGGGTTGCTTAGCCTGGAGAAGAGGAGACTCAGGGGTGACCTTATTGCTCTCTACAACTACCTGAAGGGAGGTTATAGTCAGGTGAGGGTTGGTCTCTTCTCCCAGGCAACCAGCACCAGATCAAGAGGACACAGTCTCAGGCTGCACCAGGGGAAGTTTAGGCTGGATGTTAGGAAGAAAATCTTCCCAGAAAGAGTGATTTGCCCTTGGAATTGTCTGCCCAGGGAGGTGGTGGAGTCACTGTCCCTGGAAGTGTTTAAAACAAGACTGGATGAGGAACTTAGTGCCATGGTTTAGCTGATTAGATAGTGTTGGATGATAGGTTGGGCTTGATGATTTCAAAGGTCTTTTAATACAATACAATACAATACACCAGGTTGAAAGAGACCTTCAAGATCATCGCGTCCAACCCATCAACCAATCTAACCCACCTAAACAACTAAACCATGGCACCAAGCACCCCATCAAGTCTCCTCCTCCTGAACGCCTCCAATGAAGGTGACTCCACCACTTCCATGGGCAGCGCAATCCAACGGGCAATCACTCTCTCTGTATAGAACTTCTTCCTAACATCCAGCCTAAACCTGCCCTGGTGCAGCCTGAGACTGTGTCCTCTTGTTCTGGTACTGGCTGCCTGGGAGAAGGGACCAACCTCTGCCTGTCTACAACCTCCCTTCAGGTAGTTGTAGAGAGCAATAAGGTCACCCCTGAGTCTCCTCTTCTCCAGGCTAAGCAATCCCAGCTCCCCCAGCCTTTCCTCATAGGGCTTGTGTTCCAAACACCTCACCAACTTTGTTGCCCTTCTCTGGACACGCTCCAGCAAGTCAACATCCTTCCTAAACTGAGGGGCCCAGAACTGGACACAGTACTCGAGGTGCGGCCTAACCAGTGCAGTGTATTCTATACAAAGAGACTATAAAATGCTTATGGATCCAATTAATGACATAGGGCATTGGTACATAATATTCCCTGCCCATTCCAGTCCCACACATGCCTACTTTAACTTATTCCTTCCTCTATGCTACGGTGCAATACCACTCAAGATTACAGACCCAAACATGTATTTATTCTTCTTTCTTGTTTATTTTTAGATTGCTATGCAACACATTTTCTGCCTTGTATCCAGTCTTCTGGTAGCTCCCCATTTTTCACAGTACTGCCTGGTGAGTTGCATGGTTACATTTTGTCCCCATTGTGGTTTTTTTCCTGAGCATTAGCTGAGCAATTAATGAACAAATCAAATAAATTGGAGCTGTTGTATTTTCCTCTAGATGCAAATGTGAAGGATAATTTTTAAAACACTTTTATATTTCTCCCTCATCCTCTGGGGAGGAAGTGCAGGCTTCAAGTTTTAAATTACTCATTCCTGCTGGCATCAGTTGCATGCCCCAAGGAGTTCATTTTCAGCTCAACAGACAAGGCTTTAACTACGTAAATTCATCTCTAAATAGAAAATAATATAATAAAGCACTTTCCAGACAATCTCTCACAGGTGCTTTAGATCCCTTATTGATGCAGAAGGGAAAGAGCTAAAAAGGATCTAAGAACTGATACCTTTTCCACACAGAGCATCTGTGGGGCTGAAATCTCTCCCCCTCATTTAAGATTCCTGCTAATGAAGGATGTTTAATAGGAAATTAGATCAAACAAATTTTGTCATGAAATGAGACAATCATATGAAGTCCTTCTCATATTTGCTTCAAGACTTCCCAATCTGAGTATTGCAATATTGTTTCAAATCCTAATTATTGTCTTGATATTAAGTTCCATCACAAGATCCCAGCTTCAGGAACTGAATAGAAGAATTTGGGGGTTTCAAAATACATTGCTACCCTGTTTGTACAGAACAAACTAGAAATAAAACACAACATTATTATAAAATCTAGTAATTGCAAATAAATCAGATGTGGCTTAATATGCAGCTTCCAACCTTATCTCCTACAAGTCATGTTCTTAAAACCAGATTTTATTTTCTTTGAGAGACTGAACCTGTAACAGCAGGTCCAGAAGATCTCTCCACCCCTATCTCCCACAAACCCTGTGTTTAGGACCAGCTGTCCTTTTATTTCAGCAACTGAACTTGTAAAAGCAGCCCCAGGAGGACAGCTGTTTCAGGTTGTCTCAGGATTTCTGCTTACTTCATATGTTGCTAGTATCAAATTAGGTGACCATATAGTGAGACACATGGGGGTGGTGTGGGGGGTATGTGTGAAGTGTGGGCTTCTGCAGGTTCATAAAGACAGAATCACAGAATCAACCAGGTTGCAAATGAATTTCAAGATCATCAAGTCCAACCTATCACCCAACACCATCTAATCAGCTAAACCATGGCACTGAGAGCCTCATCCAGTTTTATTTTAGGCACTTCCAGTGATGGTGACTCCACCACCACCCTGGGCAGCCCATTCCAATGGCCAATCTCTCTTTCTGTGACGAATTTATTCCTAACATCCAGCCTAAAATGCAAAATTGTTTTAGAATCATGGAATTGTTGGGGTTGGAGGGGACCTCAAGAATCATCCAGTTCTAACCCCCCTGCCATGGGCAGGGACAACTTACACTAGATCAGGTTGCCCAGCGCCACATCCAGCCTCGACTTAAAATCTCCCAGGGATGAGGCTTCTACCACCTCGCTGGGCAAGCTCTTCCAGTGTCTCACCACCCTCATGGTGAAGAACTTCTTCCTAACATCCAATCTGAACATACCCGTTTCTATTTTATCTTTTTTTCTATTCCCCCAGTCCTGTCATTACCTGACACCCTGAAAGTCCCTCACCTGCCCCTTTTTCTCTTCAAATCCCAGAGCACCTGGGCTCTGTTGGAGTCTCCTCCCACCCCAGGTTTTTCCACTTGGCCCTCCCCACCCACTCCCCTTTTTAATCCCCCCCCAGGAAAAGCAGAAACCCCAAGCTGAGCCCATCTGGGCTGGAGGATCCTCCTCTCGTCGCTGGTGAGTACCTGTGGTGCACACTGGGTGATGGTGGTGGTGACAACAAAGGCCGGGGGGCCTGGTGGCCCCCCGGTTGTTAGGGCCAGAATTGATGACTCCTTCAGTATCATCCACGGGTGCTGGCTGGGTCTCCTTACTGAGGCTGAGCTCCTTTGTGTGGTATCTTGGCTGGTAAGAGTCTTGTCCCCAGCTCTGGGAGGGGTGCTGGAATAGTGGTGGGGGCAGAGCAGGAGCTTTGTGGTGCCAGTTGCACCATGTGGCAGTTGTCAGGTGCACAGAATGTAGGAGGAAAAGCAAAAAGGAAAGGGAAGGTCAGATCTACCCTGTATGCTGAGGCTCCTTGGACTGCTGCTGAAGAAGCTAATAGATGCAGCCTAAGAGATTAACTCCACTATTATACATAAAGCAGATGCTTAACAATCCTCTTTGCATTAGAGGGGTGGTACATATTCTAATACCATGATGATAAGATTCACCCTGAGTTATTCTGTGGTGGGTTGACAACTGTGTATTATGATTATTTCCTAGCTCCTCTTAGTGCAGTGAGAGACTTGTAAAATCATGTGGTGGGGCCCAGCACTGTAATAAGCTAACCACAAAGATAACTGGCTGCAGGTAGCCAAGAGTGTCAGCTTAAGTGTGAATTCACTCTGTTTATATGACTTCCCTCAGCATGGTTCAGATGTGACCACAGGAGTGTTGACACTGTAGTTAGGGTTCTACAAACTATAAAATATTGTTTGCTTCAGTTCTGTCACAAAAAAACCCACTTTGACCCATATCACTATATTTTTAAAACATTTTCAGTACTTCTTTCCTTCTGCACCTGACACTGACATTCCTTACAAAGGAGTCAAATAAAACCTTGAGTTGGTCTAGCTCAGAGGAAAAATAAATACATCTTGATTGAAATAATCTTGCACTGGCATTTAGGCAGAAGTAAACAGAATTCAATATTTCAAAAGCTTTGGTAGGCTCTGTGTTTAGAACCAACAATGATTTTCCTTCTGTAATTCTGGTTAGGCCACAGCCTGAGTACTGTGCAGGTCTGGGCCCCTCAGTTTAAGAAGGACATTGAGATACTTGATTGTGTCCAGAGAAGGGCAGCGAGGCTGAGGAGAGGCCTCTAGCACAAACCCTATGAGGAGAGGCTGAGGGAGCTGGGGTTGCTCAGCCAGGAGAAGAGGAGGCTCAGGGGAGACCTTATTGCTGTCCAGAACTACCTGAAGGGTGGTTGTGACTAGGAGTGGGTTGGTCTCTTCTCTCAGGCAGCCAGCACCAGAACAAGAAGACACAGTCTCAAGCTGTACCAGGGGAGGTTTAGGCTGGAGGTTAGGAAGAAGCTCTACACAGAGAGAGTGATTCCCCATTGGAATGTGCTGCCCAGGGAGGTGGTGGAGTTGCTGTCCCTGGCGGTGTTCAAGAGGGGAATGGACATGACACTTGGTGCCATGATCTAGTAGGCATGAGGTCTTGATTGACAGGTTGGATGCAATGATCTTTGAGGTCTTTTCCAACCTCATTGATTCTATGAAATGACAGAACAGTCAGACTGAAGCATGAATTCTGGAGCAAGGGTTTTCAACTTAGTTTTTATATGTCAGTGAGATGTTAAGTGTCCCACTCTGGAGTGAATCCCACCTTGAAAATAACACAAGTTAATTAGCACTTCAAATATTAAGCTCAGCTGCATTTTTAGTTTTTATTAATTAATAACAAGCTAGTGAATGCAGGGCCATTTAATATAAGGCAACTGATGGGACAATCTGGTCTGAGAATTTCCATCATTTAAGAGGTTTTCACTGCATCTTGTTCAAATTGTTCTTTAGTCTAACATTCCCAAAACAGGAGTTGCACATCCAGCACTCCCCAACATCCACCTATACTAATAAGGCTTTTGGGGTTTTTCAGCAGCAGTTCTTAGATAGGTTCCTGCAGAGCAATAATTCAACAAAGACAATCTCTGCCCATTTCACATAGTCCAATGAGTGGCTGTGTGGAAGCAAGAGTTTTTATCATTGATGCTAGTGAGAGTTGACTCAAAGAGCTACTAAGTTATTCTTTATACCCCAGCGTTCACCTAATGAAATTTCTTTAATGAAATTCATAGACAGGTAGGTGTAGAATAGAATTAACCAGGTTGGAAGAGACCTTCGAGATCAAGTCCAACGTAACATTCAACACCACCTAATCAACTAAACCACAGCACCAAGCACCCCATCCAGTCTCTTCCTAAACAGCTCCAGTGATGGTGACTCCACCACCCCCACCTGGGCAGCCCATTCCAATGGCAATCACTCTCTCTGTATAGAACTTCTTCCTAACATCCAGCCTAAACCTCCTCTGACACAGCTTGAGACTGAGGTTTACTTGCAGTTCGCAGTACAAGCCTTTTCCATAAACCCAGTCCTGTATCCAGAATGGTTTTATGAACCCCAACACAACATGTTATTATGTCACTTAAACTCAACGTTAGATCCTCAAAAGAAATCTTGCCAGGAGCCTTGCTTTTCTGCATGTGGGGCATTGTTACTATAATGTTATCTCAAAGTACTGGAATAAGCAAGTGACCAGAATGAACAGTGTTTGGTCACCTGAAGGGAGGTTGTAGCCAGGAGGGAGTTGGTCTCTTCTCCCAGGCAACCAGCACCAGAACAAGAGAACAATCTCAAGCTGTGCCAGGGGAAGTTTAGGCTTCAGGTGAGGAGAAAGTTCTTCACAGAGAGAGTTGTTAGCCATTGGAATGGGCTGCCCAGGGAACTGGTGGAGTCACCATCCCTGGAGGTGTTCAAGAGCCTATTGGATGTGGAACTTGGTGCCATGCTCTAGTATTCATGAGGTCTTGGGTGACAGGTTGGACTTGATCTTTGAGGTCTTTTCCAACCTCGTTGATTCTATGACCTCACAGAGCCACCTGGTTACAAAGAAAATGTATTAAAACCAAAGGAAACCATGAAATAGTCTCTGTCTTTTGGGATCAGGGAAGAGGAACAACTGAAAGTTATAGCCAAACCTGTCATTTCTGAAACTTTTATTTTCTCATTCCTAAATAAGATATGCAGGCTGGTTTAGTTCCAGCTAACTTTTATCAAAAGCTTTGCCTCGTGGCTCTTTATATGGATTCACACACTGTTAAATCATTCAGGGCAAAGCAAATGGAAAGATTAATTTTTTGATGTGGCACCAAAAGAAACAATTTAGAGCAGGGATTAGGG
This sequence comes from Picus viridis, assembly GCA_033816785.1. Classification (NCBI taxonomy): domain Eukaryota; kingdom Metazoa; phylum Chordata; class Aves; order Piciformes; family Picidae; genus Picus; species Picus viridis. The sequence goes on along the minus strand of CM066566.1, from coordinate 84,690,143 downwards.
ATTGCACCAGCTCAGTGAAACTTCTGGAACAAGTCCATTATAGCTACAGAACGTTTTGCAGTAACCATATCAGTGGTCACGGAAGGGACAGCGTTCTTCAGTGAATCTGAGAAAATTCATGCAGACTTTATCTCCCCCTCCTTCCTATTTTGCCGAAAGAAGTGAGGAGAAGAAAGTTTTACAGAACTGGAAAAAAAAAATAAATTGTTGGAATAGAATAAGTGGAAACTCTGAGTTAGATACTGCTAGTGAGACATCACACCTTAAATTGTATTTATCTTTATATGTAAGATACAGGGCGCAGCTAACTACCCCATGGTCACAATATAGCAACTGTGACAGAGCATTTTGGCAGCACATGCAACATTCTGTATGTTTTCAATCTAGTTCATTTTCTTTGTTCTTAAAAGCCATTGCATCAGTAAGAAATAGCTGTCTCTCCTTTCTTGCAGTTTGACATTGCGAAGGATATTGTCATTTAAGCAGAAGGGAGCTGGAAGAATAAATGAACTGAAGCAGTAATGATAATTCCTAGATGAATTCTTTCTCACACAGGGACTTACTCAGCTAATGACTACTTATGTCCTGTACCCTCCTATACAAGCAGCTGCTTAAAAAAAAAAGTTAGTTACATAACTCCAGTGCATCCTTTTCCCTCCCTTCCCTTAGTTACTCCCTTTCTGCCTTCCCATGCCAGTCAGCTAAGATTTGTTCATTCAGGTTCAACTGTGGTGGGATTCAGGAAATCTCTGTTCAAACAACTATGGTGAAACCAGGTTACAAAGCTGGACATCCTGCTCTGAAGACAGAGTTTTAAATGAATGAAATTTCACATAGAATTATAGAATTAACCAGATTGGAAAAGACCTTTGAGATCATCAAGTCCAATCTATCACCCAACACCACCTAATCAACTAAACCATGGCACCAAGTGCCCCATCCAACCTCTTCCTAAACACCTCCAGTGATGGTGACTCCACCACCTCCCTGGGCAGCTCGTTCCAATGGCCAATCTCTTTTTGAAGAACTTCTTCCTAACATCCAGCCTAAACTTCCCCTGGTGCAGCTTGAGACTGTGTCCTCTTGTTCTGGTGCTGGATGCCTGGGAGAAGAGACCAACCCCTGCCTGGCTACAGCCTCCCTTCAGGGAGTTGCAGACAGCCAGAAGGTCTCCCCTGTGCCTCCTCTTCTCCAGGCTAAATAGGTTCCTTTTTCTTTGATATGTGAACATTGTGTAAGACAGCCCTGATACTGGCAATCAAAATCTGATGCAGACAGTTTCATTATCTTATTAGCTCCAGGAGGAATTGGTCTTAATTTTCCTTGTCATTAACTATGTAGTATCTAGCCACTGTTGTTTTAGTGTACTATGGGAGGATGCCACTCAGAATCATTTTTTTCCTCTCCACTGTACATGAAGTCAGATTTCTCTCAACAAAGGTGCCTAGAATAGGAGCAGAGATGGTTTAAGCTCCATGTACTAAGAAGACATAATCACTCCTAAATTACCATTACAGTACAGGTCCAAGAACCTAAGGTCACCCTCAACTTCTTGAAGAGAAGATGTGAAAGCCCTCCAAACATTAGACTACATTAGCAACTGGAGTAGGGAAGTGCCTGAGAATAATTGCTTCCTATTCAATTCTATTCTCTTATTAAAATAGAAGGAAAGGATAAAAAAAATAAGAAATATGTAGACAAATTAAAAACCCTTTGTAAATTAATGCCATGAATTAGAAGTCACCCTGCATTTTCACAGCATGCTCTCATATTTTTGGATGACTAAACTTCTGTGCCTTTGTGATGACTGCTCCTGAAACACCTGGTAAACAGGATGTAGCCTCTTCTGTCCCCTTTTACAAGGACTTAAATCCTAAGTAACTCAATCTTAGAGTAGAAGAATCACCCTAATGCTGCTTGCTGCTGTTGAAGATTAATCTTTACTAGCCACTTAGAGGGCTAAGGAGTGCATTATAGTGAATGCTGTTATTCAAGTTCAGCAGAATAAAATCCATCATTTCTGAGCAGAGGAAAACTGCTCTTTATTAGAGCCATTCACACAGATCTGTAATTTGGTGGCATACACCAGCTCTCCTTTCTCATTTTCCATTGTAAATTTTTATCTGGTGCAAGAAGCAAAAAGTTCATTAGTTTGGTCAAAATATTTCTTCATAAGTGTGCTAATTGAAAGAGTGTTAACGTATTTTACTAGTATCTCATGCTTATTTCTTAAGAAGCAACACAAATCTGTCTTCTTTTGTGTGTTTAATGTTAGCAAGACTTTGTTTTAAAGGACATCAACTGTGGTACCCATTATGCTTAGAAAGGTTAAAATGGTAAGAAACACATCACATAAATGCTTTGTGAAGTGTATTGGAAAATTAGTCTGCAGCATAATAACATTTCCTCTGTATTTAATGGGTGAATGGGGGGGAGAAAGGGGTTCAATCTTATTAGGAAACAATCTCAGTGGTGCCACAGACTGCAGATAATTAATGCAACACATGGCATCCACTTTCTATTCCTTATCCTGGTTCAACCATCTCCTCAAATAACGACCTCGTTCCAAATGTCTGGGTAGTGACAGAGATGACACAGTATATTAGAAGTCATCTTCTATTATCTTCCTAAAGTGGGGACCTTCATTCAGATATAGATTTTGACTGAGTTTGAATTTTTAAAAAGCTGTTTGCTTCTGAAGTCTCCATATTGTTAGTTTAATGGTTAAATTTATCTTCATGGACTCCTGTTGCAGTTTGCCCATGATTAAAACTGAAGAACCTTGCTTTTCAGTCGGGCAGAACATAGCCTGGCCTCATTAGCAAGTCTTCTTAAAGCAGGTTTTGAAATACCAACTTCTTTCTGAAAATCTGCTTTGAAAATGGAGTTAGATATGCATGATGAAATGTGTGTTTCTTTTCACAGAGCCTGCTTGGGAAAAACAATATTTCTTAGATCCATGTTAGGAATGGAAGGCACTTGAGGCCACGAGAGAATTGCTTAAGATTCTTGATGAAAATAAGACAGAGGAAAGGGACAAAGAATCCCTTCACATAATGGGAAACATTTTAGTAAGCACAGAAACAGTGCCTCGTGCTTCCTTGATTCAAGCACAGAGTTTTTCCCAGCAGAAATCATAGACCTCAGAGGTAGGAGAGACAGTCTCAAGCTGTGCCAGGGGAAGTTTAGGCTCGAGGTGAGGAGAAAGCTCTTCACCAAGAGAGTTGTTTGCCATTGGAATGGGCTGCCCGGAGAGGTGGTGGAGTCACCGTCCTTGGAGGTGTTCAAGAGGGGATTGGATGTGGAACTTGGTGCCATGGTCTAGTCATGGGGTCTCTGGTGACAGGTTGGACTTGATGATCTTTGAGGCCTCTTCCAACCTTAGGGATACTGTGATACTGTATCAGATTGATTCACCAGAAACATCTGAGTTTTAAACAGAACTCTCAGACCACTAAAACTGCTGGAAAATGTCTGTATCTGGATATAAACACAGGCACGGAAAGAAAATTCCTAATTTCATTCCACTTGGGGTGGCTTTGATGTTCAGCAGGTGAAAGGAAAGCTGTTTTACACTTGCCTCCACCAGGAAATTTGCAGAGTGGTCACTGTTCAGCATCCAGTTTCAGTCCTGGCAGCTGACAGGGAAGGGCCCCAAGGACAAGTCTTGGAATAATGAGAGCGCTGCTGAGACAAAATGGCCTGGGGCTGTAGATTTCAAGTTGTACTCATTTATGTGTTTTAATCAGTTTGGTTAACCTCCATTCTGTCATGTAAGGTTTAAGTCAATTTCCACTTACATATCCTGCTCTAAATGTGAAGAACATATATATAGCAGGCCAGTGCAAGCTTTCAAGGAAAGTAGGAGCCAAAAATCCACAACTGTTTTCCAGGAGATAGTTGTCTGAACAACTGAATGCAAAAACAACTAAAAAGGCAAAAAAACACCAAACTATGAACAAACACATCCCCACCCACTGATCAACAGCTGCCTAAACATGAGTCAGCAGTGTGCCCAGGTGGCCAAGAAGGCCAATTGCATCCTGGCATGCATCAAGAATAGTGTGGCCAGCAGGAGCAGGGAGGTCACTGTGCCCCTGTACTCTGCTTTGGTTAGGCCACACCTTGAGTACTGTGTCCGGTTCTGGGCCCCTCAGTTTAGGAAAGACGTCGAGACACTTGAACATGTCCAGAGAAGGGCAACAAGGCTGGTGAGAGGCCTTGAGAACAACCCTATGAGGAGAGGCTGAGGAAGCTGGCATTGTTTAGGCTGGAGAAGAGGAGGCTCAGGGGAGACCTCATTGCTCTGTACATGAAAGGTGGTTGTAGCCAGGAAGGGGTTGGTCTCTTCTCTCTAGCAACCAGCACCAGAACAAGGAGACACAGTCTCAAGATGTGCCAGGGGAAGTTTAGGCTCGATGTGAGGAGAAAGTTCTTCAAGAGTCGTTTACCATTGGAATGGGCTGCCCAGGGAGGTGGCAGAGTCACCGTCCTTGGAGGTGTTCAAGAGGGGATTGGACGTGGCACTTTGTGCTGTGGTCTAGTCATGAGGTCTGTGATGACGGGTTGAGCTCGATGATCTTTGAGGTCTCTTCCAACCTTGGTGATACTGTGATACTAGATCATCATTAATGATTCACAGGCAACTTTCAGAATTGCAATCAAACACTTTGTGCTAGAGGCTTGTCTCTGTCTTGCGAATGAGTTGGGTCTCAAGTTCTGCACATTTATTCTTGAAATATCATGCAGACCTTCTGACTCCACTTTAGAAGTAATTTCAGCAGATGGAATTCGGTTTAATTGCTGTCAGTGCTCAGCAATTAATTCCACTGAAATTTTGCAGAAAGGTAGAAAAATTAAGCCTACCCTTTTTGACCCTTTAAAAATATTTCTTATAGCCAGCACTTGAAAAAATGAGAATCCTGTTTGTTTGCTTATTTATTGTGTAGAGCACAATCACAAGCTGGACATGTCCATTGCTCCCTAAGCTGATCCAGGAAACTGATTCCTAAATATTTTCTGTTCCCTGATGCACTCTACCACATCACACCTTCTATATTTAGAAGTGATTATATTTATTTACCTTGCAGAGCAACTCAACTCAAATGAGTACAGAGCAGAACCTACTCTTGCAAATATCTGTTTACATTCCCTCATTTCCATTTAAGTAGTGGCCAATTAAACCCTTCTAAGTAGAAGTAAGCACCCATAGCTTTTGAAATTTGCAGGTAGATATGCAACATACATGAGCATTTCAAGTTACTGCTCCCTAATTAGAACTCAGAGCGCAATCTCATTGTCCTTTTGACAGTGAAACCTGCCTGTCAGATTTGCAAGCACAAACATGAATTAAACATAGCTCCTAAGCATAATGTAGTTGCATCTTAGAGTTGTGTCCTAGAGCTGTTCTGTCTAATGCATTATAATCATGAAAAGGAGAGCTAGCACATTGCTTCAGATCCTGGCTGTGTTGCAGCCATCATGAAGAAGAAGCCACCACTTATGGGGATCCTCCAGTGGCATACAACTGGGAGAAAATTTCTTGATGGGTAGCATCTGAAGTCTTTGTACACCAACAATGTCCAGCTGCCCTTGCTGCTGTTAAAATCTTGTACAAGTTTGTTAAGGCTCTTTGCCTGCAGGCCACTCATCCATACCCAAGGGTATCAGCCAGACACTCAAACAGCCATAGATGAAGAGACTGCAAAGCTATCTTTATTCCTCCTTTTCAGTTCAAATATACTTCGTCCTTTTTGACCATGGCAGAAGCTTATGCTCAGGCATAACAGACAAGGTCAGTGAGAGAGAAAGGCAGGGAATGAGAAAAGGGAGCCCAGAGAGGGGTGGTGAATGGTGCCACATCCAGCTGGAGGCCAGTCACTAGTGGTGTCCCCCAGGGATCAGTACTGGGTCCCATCCTGTTCAATATCTTTATTGATGATCTGGATGAGGGCATTGAGTCCATCGTCATTAAATTTGCAGATGACACCAAGCTGGGGGCAGGAGTTGATCTGTTAGATGGTAGGAGAGCAACCTGTGACAGAATAAGAGGACATAGTCTCAAGCTATGCCAGGGGAGGTTTAGGCTGGATGTTAGGAAGAAGTTCTTCCCGGAAAGAGTGATTGGCCATTGGAATGGGCTGCCCAGGGAGGTGGTGGAGTCACCACCACTGGAGATGTTTAGGAAGAGAGTGGATGGGGTGCTTGGTGCCATGGTTTAGTAGATTGGATAATGTTGGATGACAGGTTGGACTTGATGGCCTTGAAGATCTTTTCCAGCCTGGTTTATTCTATTTTATAAAAAGTACTGAAAGACTGTGTGTAACACAATGTTTTGAGGAAAATGTGTGATGCTTCCTCCCCAAGCATCCAGAGGAGACATCTGTGTTTTCGCTACCAGAGATATTGAGGATGCATACCATCCTCAGAGTCCCATGTCAGGCTACTCACTGGAGTTAAACAGTATCTGCACTGGTTTGAATGACAGCACATTGCCTCTAGGAGCTCCTGCTGGGCTGCACACCTCAGCACTACTTCTAAGCCAAAGTAGCAATGTTAAGCATGATCTAGCCCAGAGATGTTTTCAATTTGGTTTGATTTCTCTCAGAAGTAAGATTAGAAAGCTGGAGTTCAAGGCCCTCTGCTGCAACACCAACACCACTGCACCTCACCTCCCTCATGCTGCTGTGTCAAAGAGGTTGAAGGAGACCTCTTTAACAATAGGACAAAGGGAGAGCAAAATGGACAAAACGGAAAGGCTAGACACTTTAGCTCAAAGCTGTCACTTTCAGAAATATATGATTGAGACTTAGCCTGCTGAGTTGGAAAGATAGGTAACTTAGTTCACATTTGCAACTTGTTCAGCCTGTCATAAAAAATTCCCCCAGCAGAATGAACACACTTAAAACTGACTCCTCATCTGGGCTGAAATGAGTGAAGGCTAGTTACAGATAAAAAACTTGATAGAATGGCGCACACACTGAGTGCCACACTGCCAAATTTTAGTTGCAGAGGAGATGTGGAAAACCAAATATGGAAACCTGTCCAACAGATGTATGGGTTGCTTGTTTCCCTTGTTCCTTGGCTTAACCTCTTTTCACTACTATTATGATCCCTGCTGGGTATAGGGTACCTCTATGGGAACTGAATGTGCTGGAATTAGTCAGGAATGCTTTAGGTGCACTCTGCTTCCTCCTCAAAAAAAAAAGCCCAAACAACCCTGAGGAATCAATATTTCTCCCTGTTCCTGACTGTCTTCCATGGCCTTATTAAATGTGGCTGTGGCAGCAGAAAGAATGTCTCTCTTCAACAGCATATTGCGGCATATAAAAGAGCACAGAGGTACTGAGGCTTTCAGTCGTGCAATTCAGCTTGAACAATGCAACTCTTCAGAAGGAGCAAGGGAATGCTATGGTGGGTTCACTGGCAGCTTGCTTAAGGCAAGGAAAGACAATTTCTAGTAGCAGTCCCTAACTTGGAACGTGTCCAGAGAAGGGCAACAAATCTGGTGAGAGGTCTGGAGCTCTAGCCCTATGAGGAGAGGCTGAGGGAGTTGGGGTTGCTTAGCCTGGAGAAGAGGAAGCTCAGGGCAGACCTTCTTGCTGTCTACATCTACCTGAAGGGAGGTTGTATCCAGGTGGGAGTTGATGTCTTCTCCCAGGCAGCCAGCACCAGAACAAGAGGACACAGTCTCAAGCTTCACTACGGGAGGTTTAGGCTGAATGTTAGGAACAAATTCTTCACAGAAAGAGTGATTTGCCATTGGAATGTGCTGCCCAGGGAGGTGGTGCAGTCACCATCCCTGGAAGTCTTTTAAAAGAGACTGGATGTGGCACCTGGTGCCATAGTTTAGTTGATTAGATGGTGTTGGGTGATAGGTTGGACTTGATGATCTCAAAGGTCATTTCCAACCTGATTAATTCTGTATTCTGTCTCATGGAGTTCACAGCCATATTACTATGTTCAACCTTTTTCTCTCCACCCAGAAGACAGCCAGGCATATACCCTGGATGGGGATGCCCATGTACTTCAGAGGCTTTCTAGATGATGGTAAGACCAAGCCCTTATGATTAACAAAGAACAGGAAGGATGAGTTAACTCGGAATGCAAGCCATATTCATAGTGATATATAAGCAGAAGTTACAAGCCTGATGTAGTCACCAGTTCTTCAGCATCTTAGTAAAACCATTAGGGGTGTATACACATATCAGTGGAGAAATTGTAAGGATATTTTAAAGAAATCAAGTGTCAAGGAATCTAAGCTACTTTATCCAGCATATTTAGCCCCAACTTGTTTGTATAGCTATCAGTTCTTAATAGTCCTGTTCACTCTAGTGCTTTCTTACAGGCCTCCCTCCATTTCCATCTCCAAGAATAATTAAAATGTAGACTGAATCTATCTTTAATTTTTGATGTTGGACCTTATTTTCCCAGAATAATGAGTCCAAGCATACTGCCAACCTCATCTTTGTTTCAGCTCTTGTGCAATGTATTCAGCCTTTAATACAGCTCTCATAGCTGTGTCTTTGGGATACAGAAATGTCTCAGATGAAACCAAGTGTTTACAGAAGTTCACTTTGATCCTATGTAAAATCATCCTCATCTCTCTCTCTACCAAATAATCTGAGAGAATGGGGTTGTTTACTGTACAGATGCAAAACCAAGGAGTACAAGAGGAAGTAATAGCTCAAGAAAATTCAGACCTGAGCACTGGCAGTTGTCTCATGGTAGTAAGTAAGCAAGTTAATAAACTTTGTGATCTGAAAGAAAGGAAACTCTTTTTAGTGACTTATAGTTTATGCTTATACCAGAACACTTTTTGTACATATCTGTGCACTCTGACAACAGCTCTGTTGAAGATTGTTGAAGGATTGAATTTGGGGAGCAGAACTTCAAGCACTCAGCTGATAGAAGGAAATGTTTTAGCCCTTGTGGGTCATAAACCCTGGGAGCAGAGTGCAGCTGTGTGTGGGGGGGGGGAAGCTTTCAGCTGACTACCAAGGGCCACTGTGACTCAAAGTTGCACTAGGAGCTGGTAAACATTGCAACAGAGTCTTTTTGTCTTCTGTCTGAACCTAGATAAGATATGTGTTCCTTTGTCTTTTGTCTAATACCTGTCTGAGCCTTGCTAAGAGATGTGTGTTCTGTGGTATTTTCTTGGCAGCCAATCATGAGTCTGCAACTGTCACATGGACATATCTAATAACCAATCACAAGTTGCTTTTGATTATCTTAGCCTGTATAAAGAGAAGACTTTGTACAATAAAGTTGACTCTTTGCTTGCATCAAGTTGTGTCCAGTCTCTCAATTGTGGTAGATTGACTAATCTGCTAATGTCTCAAATACAAACTGTGGAGTGTTTCACTCTTCCTATCCCTGTCATCATCTGAAATTATTTCCAGTTCATATACACAATACCTCATGCTATGCTGTATGCACATGGGGGATGTTGTGCACGTTCTGGGGTCTTCACTTCCTTCCCTCTCCACTCCTGAGCAAGCCCTGAAAAACTGTCCTGTTATGAAATAATGAGAATCATAGAATCCAGGTTGGAAAAGACCTCAAAGGTCAAGTCCAACCTGTCACCCAAGTCCTCATGACTACTAAACCATGGCTTCAAGTGCCCTGTCCAATCCCTTCTTGAACACCTCCAGGGACAGTGACTCCACCACCTTCCTGGGCAGCCCATTCCAATGGCAAATCACTCTTTCTGGGAAGAACTTGTTCCTAACATCCAGCCTAAACCTCCCCTGGTGCAGCTTGAGACTGTGTCCTCTTGTTCTGGTGCTGGTTGCCTGGGAGAAGAGACCAACCCCCACCTGTCTAACAATCTCCCTTCAGGTAGTTGTAGAGAGCAATCCTTAGTTAACCTTTTCTGGTGCACTAAGGTGTCACAGGAATTTGTCATTACTTCTGAATCAAATAATTCTAACTATGAAGCAATTCCTAAGCAATATTTAAGCCATTCTCTGAAAACAGATTCTGTATGGATGGTAGATGTGAGCTCATTCCAGATTTCAACAACTAAAAAACAAATACTTTATTAATTATGATGCTCATTACAGTTTTACTCTGTTTTCAGATACAAAACCCATTTACACACATGGCAGGAGCATGAACTGTAAATGACCTCCAAAGTGTTGCTGGCCCAATGAAATTCTGCACGTTTTGTGTTCCCAGCGTAGAGTTTGTGTTCTTCAGTCATCTCTTGTCCTGCAATAGATTTACCAAGGTCTGGGGGAATGTTGTGTCCTTTGGAGGGTACCAGATGGTGAAGGTATTGAATAAGCACATGTGGTGAGAGAAAGTTCAGTTCTCCCCCACACACAAAGAAACCGTGGCTAACTCAGTCAGAGAAGCAGAAATGTATATGAGCTATATTTACAAGCAGGATGAAATGTAGATGATTATATACACAATATACAGTATTTACAATATGTACAGAAATATGCAGTGAAGAACATAACACAGAGCAAAGCTTTCCCTCCTCCAGCCAGGAGCGTCCACCCCCTGTACCCCCTCTCTCCCCCTACCTCCTTTTTTTCCCAAAAAGGGTTAGAGAGAGAGAGAAAAGGTAATTATTAAGGAGGAAATTCTGTTAGCTCAAAGCGTATGCAAGAATTATTTCTATCTTTTAGTTCAAGGTTAACTCCGTCCAGCAGCTGTTGCGCAGAGAGAGACTGCAGACAGACTGAAACAGACAGAACTGAGACTCAAACTGAACTAAAACTTAAAGTTGCATTCTACCAATCTACCAATGAAATTCGTTTAGAACATCTTTGTTTTTCAAAACATTCAGCCAGAGTGTTCCAGCAACTGTCCCTTTCTTCAAGGCACAGCCTAAAATGGTCACAGCACATGGTGGAATAGAATAGCTAATATTGTATCTCAATTTAGGGAATACAGCAAAACTATTGGTGTGTCACTGTTGAACTGTTAAAGGCAAAAAAGACTGTTGTAAGAGTAGTAAACTGCAGTAAACACTGCATCTTAATCATAGGCATTGTGCTTTCCCTCCTACCTTTTAGTTAGGACAAGCAATATTTCTCATTATACCAGATAAATAAGTACTTTGAAATGCAGCAGGGGAAAAAAAATCCCAGGTGAGTTTCATGCATGTTCAGACAAGTAGGCTTTTGCTTACAAAATTGAATTGGAGTTTTGACTCAGAACCGCAATGGAAGTCACCTTTCAATTTCAACTGTGGGATGTTTATTGTTCTGCAGGTTTTATTTCCCTTGCCAATCCATAAAACATGTCAAAAATCTGCTCATAAGGTGGTATCAATTGTAAAAGTATATCACAGAATGTAAGGAAAAGTTTCATTGAATCACTTAGTGAATCCATGAAGGATATCAGTATCTTGGTATCAGCAGTTGGGTTATGTCATAGTATCATAGTATCAGTCAGGGTTGGAAGGGACCACAAGGATCATCTAGTTCCAACCCCCCCACATGGGCAGGGACACCCCACACTAGATCAGGCTGGCCAGAGCCTCATCCAGCCTGGTCTTAAACACCTCCAGGGATGGGGCCCCTGTCACGGCACTTGGTGAACTTCACTTCAAACTGATGTTTCGCTGCAAAAAGAAGTTGCAGGAGACAAATTGTGTAACCAGCTCCATGCATGCACATGAGCTGCTAAACAGTCTATTCTTACTTGGGCTCATCGCTTTTGCAATCCATCCTGTAGGGGGTCAGTGCTAAAATTAAATTATACCTGCCTACCATTCTCAATCTAATCAGGCTGTGAACTGAAAAATAAAACAATTAAAATTAGAGACAGGCCAGCCTCCCACTGTTTATGACCTCATTCTATTTGTGAAGAGTAGGTGGAAATTCACCCGTGGTGAGCATTTGGTTTATGTCAATTTTTCTTGTTATTACAGCTGGGGCTTATTTTGCAAACTGTTTGCAGCTATTTCTGCTAAAAATAGGTGGATACCAATTTAAACTTCCTGGCGATATTTCAAGTCAAAGTATCATTAGTAGATAGTTATTATGCTGCATTTTATTGTAAGAGATCCTGCCATGAAGCCAATCTATACAAATATAAATAAAGACAGTTAGAATTACCTTCTAAACGACTCTATTGGAGGTTATTCACATTTGGTTTCGCAACACAAGTGAAGATATTTGCAAGAAAAGTTGTTAGTCAGGGGAGCACTGAGTTAATGAGACTTCCTAAAACTCCTTAACAGGTTAGGCTGTGACACTTAAAGCAAAATTGATCCCAAATTTTTCTCTTTTGTCTCAGTCTTAAATAGGAGAAACTCATAGATCCCCCTTGGTTTCCGAGGAACATAATTTCTTTTCATCACTCTTCTCTCTGCTGTGCAGTCTTGCAACAAAATCACCTTCCTCAAACATGTTATTTCATCACATAAGAGGAAAAAAAAAGGTTACTATTAGATAAAAAATTACCTATCTTCTAATGACAGCAAGAGCTGAGATGGTGTCTTAGGGCTCAAGGCAACCTGATCTAATGGAGGTTGTTGCTGCTCACTGAAGAAAGGTTGGACTAGATGATCCTTGGAGGTCTCTTTCAACCCAAACCATTCTATGATTCTGTGTGAGAAGACCCCATTATGGTGATTTGGTCATCCTGCTGCATGCAGTTTCTGAGTTAGCCATCACAGACTTTATATCTCATTTACAGCCCATTGGAATGGGTAGCCTGGGGAGGTGGGGTTGCTCAGCCTGGAAAAGAGGAGGCTCAGAGGAGACCTCATTGCTGTCTACAGCTACCTGAAGGGAGGTTGAAGCCAGGTGGGGGTTGGTTTCTTCTCCCAGGCAACCTGCAACAGAACAAGAGGACACAGTCACAAGCTGCACCAGGGGAGGTTTAGGCTGGGTGTTAAGAAGAAGTTCTTCACAGAAGAAGTGATTTGCCATTGGAATGGGCTGCCTGGGGAGGTGGGGGAGTCACCATCCCTGGAGGTATTTAGGAAGAGACTGGATGAGGCACTTAATGCAATGGTTTAGCTGATAAGTTGGTATTGGGTGATAGGTTGGACTTGCTGATCTCAAAGGTCTTTTCCATCCTGGTTAATTCGGTGTTCTGTATCTTGGCCTGTGAAGATTAAGTCAGATCCAATTAGCATTAAAGTTTTCAGTGGGAACCTATGAGCTCCAGTGTTACTAATGTCATCCTGTGAATACCTTGCTAGGCTGGCATCAGAGTGCCAGGTATATCATCAAATAAAAGAGATCCAGCCCCATTGTCTGGTTCTGAAGACAACTTACAGCAGTGCCTGTTAGAAACAGACGTTCTTTGGGCATTCTCTAAGAAGTTCTAACAAACACAAACCAAAATGTTACTTGTGGATGGCAAACTGAACATAAGCCTGCAGTGTGCCCAGGCAGCCAAGAAGGCCAGTGGCATCCTGGCCTGCATCAGGAACAGTGTGGCCAGCAGGAGCAGGGAGGTCATTCTGCCCCTGTACACTGCACTGATTAGGCCACACCTCGAGTCCTGTGTCCGGTTCTGGGCCCCTCAGTTTAGGAAGGATGTTGACTTGCTGGAATGCGTCCAGAAAAGGGCAAGAAGGTTGGTGAGGGGCTTGGAACACAAGCCCTATGAGGAGAGGCTGAGGGAGCTGGGGTTGCTTAGCTTGGAGAGGAGGAGACTCAGGGGTGACCTCATTGCTCTCTACAACTACCTGAAGGGAGGTTGTAGACAGGAGGGGGTTGGTCTCCTCTCCCAGGCAACCAGCACCAGAATAAGAGGACACAGTCTCAGGCTGCACCAGGGGAGGTTTAGGCTGGAGGTTAGAAGGAAGTTTTACACAGAGAGAGTGATTGCCCATTGGAATGGTCTGCCCGTGGAGGTGGTGGAGTCGCCATCACTGGAGGTGTTCAGGAGGAGACTTGATGGGGTGCTTGGTTGCATGGTTTAGTTGATTAGGTGGTGTTGGATGATAGGTTGGACACAATGATCTTGAAGTTCTCTTCCAACCTGGTCTGGTCTATTCTATTCTATTCTATTCTATTCTATTCTATTCTATTCTATTCTATTCTTAAGCAATATAGAGAATCGTCTACTTGTGTGTTGCCCTACTGGCAGTCATAGACAGAAAGTTAGTAAACTAAGTATGACACAAGGCATAGTGGGATTACCCCTAAGCTTATTAGCCCCCAGGGAAACAAAGCACATTAACAGAGTTGGAACCATTACTGCAATAACATTACCATAATAATGATGTGATATTTCTTCTTGGTTTTTGGATTAATTCCTTGAGATAATATTCTGTTCAAAGAATTTTAATGTCTCTGAGTGGCAATCATCTAACCTCAGCTGTCTAGATGATAGGTGTCCAGTGTAAGTTAATTGTTGAATTTACTTTGCCTCTGTGATTTGATTCTTCATTCCTAAATTCACGATCCTTTTTTAGTCTAGAAAACACTTCTGGATGTCTGTGACCATCTCTGTACAATGTCCAGAAGCTCATTTTTAGCCAATTAAAAGTAGCCAAAATGGGAACAGAAAATAAATCGTTCTGAAAAGATGAGCAGAGGAGAATGAATTTGGTCTGGTAGCAAAACTCCAGAAGCTAGGCTGTAAGCCTGGTTTTCAGGAAAGGGCTTTAAATGTTCTAATGTTTATTCTCAAAGATCTTGAGCTTAAGGATGCAGATCTAGCATGATTAAATTAACCATTAAGGGGTTTGGAGCACAAGCCCTATGAAGAGAGTCTGAGGGGGCTGGGGTTGCTTAGTTTGGAGAAGAGGAGGCTCAGGGGAGACCTCCTTGCTGTCTACAACTACCTGAAGGGAGGTTATAGCTAGGTGGGGGCTGGTCTCTTCTCCCAGGCAACCTGCACCAGAACAAGAGGACACAGTCTCAAGATGCACCAGGGAAGGTTTAGGCTGGATGTTAGGAAGAAGTTCTTCATACAGAGAGTGATTTGCCATTGGAATAGGCTGCCCAGGGAGGTGGTGGAGTCACCATCCTTGGAAGTGTTTAGGAGGAGACTGGATGGGGTGCTTGGTGCCATGATATATTTGATTAGGTGGTGTTGGATGATGGGTTGGATGTGATGATCTCGAAGATCTCTTCCAACCTGGTTTATTCTATTCTATTAAGAATTGTTTAGACACCTTGTTCTAGAAATGTAACACAAAGTCAAACAAGATGGCCAGGGATCAAATGCACAAATTAAGGAAAATTTACCTATCCAGTTGGCAATGCACAACAGTTAGCAAACCATTGTTTACATTATATTTGCTCATTTAGTTAACTATTTACACTGAAAAAGAGCACCCGAGCAAAAATAATACTCAAAGTGCATCTCATTCTCTTGGCATCTGCTTTCTTTCTTCGGGTACTTATAGCACAGACACCCTCCCTTATCCTGTGAGACCTAGGTGCTAGGAACTCAGCTGCATGTACATACCAAGTACACATATAACCAAACATGTATGCTCATCCTCCACCATTTGCCTAAAAGTTAAGATGTGATTAGATTCAGGAAGGATTAGGAGAACAAAAATCTGAAGCAGAGAAAGCAGCAGTCAATAAGACCCAAGCAAAGGTTGCTTGCTTTGCATGTTTTACATGAAAAAAATAAAACAATATAAATACAATAAAAATGAATTGAAATAATTTTTTTCCAAAGGAATCTGGAAATGAAGAGAACCAACATGGTTTAAATTGTGTGAATTGAGTGTTTTCACTATTCAGAATGTAAAGGATCTTAGATATTTTATAGAAGCAGTGTCATGGTAGGGCCAAATGGCCCCAGCACAAACCCAGACAGACACTAAGGTGTCCAGACATGGTCCCACGCTCTCCCCTCCTTCCTGCAGAAACCCAAGGTAACACAGGAAAAGGAACAAAGGGGACAGGACAATGCATGTCTGGTAAACAACCTTATGTCTATGGTAAGGGCATGTGTTCTGGCCATAGCCTGACAGAACCCCTTCCCATTGAGTAACTATGTGCTGGTTTCTGTTGCCCTATTGGCCCAATCAAATCTTAGGCAAGATTTATGCACATGCTGATTTCTAGTTGCCTGTGCCTTGCCCTAGCCTTGTCTGCTTGAACCTGCTTGGACCTTGTCTGCGATGAAGTTGCCTCAAGTTGCATAGCCTCGAGTTGCCTGGTCCAGAGCCTGGGATGAAACCACGAGCATACACATCACAAGCCATGAGAGAAGCCAGTAGCCTAGGGAGCCAAGCCTGCTTCCCCTTGAGACCAGGATTTTG
The DNA here is from genome assembly GCA_033816785.1 of Picus viridis. Taxonomy (NCBI): domain Eukaryota; kingdom Metazoa; phylum Chordata; class Aves; order Piciformes; family Picidae; genus Picus; species Picus viridis. The sequence goes on along the minus strand of CM066566.1, from coordinate 84,673,939 downwards.
CTGTGCCTCACTTTCCCCAGGACAAAGCAAGCGCCCTTTGCAATAGCATTGTTAACCACCTGCCATCTGCTGAAGCCAGACCAGCCATTGAAGACCACGTGGTGTTCCTGCCAGCAACCGGTCATGCCTGGCACATAAGCACCCCAAAGCCTCTAATACACAGCAGCAACACCCCCACTTTGGGTGCAACCACATGTGAGTAATTAATTAATTGCCTCTTTGGCATAAAGGTTCTTGTTGAGTCTCCCCCCACTGTGGTCGAGAGCCATTTTGCTCCTGGGGTATTCTCTTTCTGTTATATTCCTCCTGGTTTGCATGAAATGGTTAAATTGTTATAGTTGCCCAATTGCTGTACATTCCCATTGTAAATATATTCTAACTGTACATCAAACCTTTTGATCAGTTTTGGCAACTTTCATCTTAATAAAAGGTTATTAATATTTTGATTAATATTGCATGAATACAGGAAACACCTTATCCTTTCACAAGCAGCAATAACAGCAGTATCAGTACGCAGATATATGTGTTTTAGTGCACAGAGCAAGAGAGAAGAGTCTAAAATGACCTCCACAGTTACAGTATATGTCAACAAGTTTAGTTAGTGGCACTGGAAGGGAATTGGCAGCTGATGGTTTCAGAAGAGGAGTAAGGAATTTGCTTTCATTTCCACTACATTTAAGGGGAGGCGGAACATACAGAAAGTCTTAAGGGAGACAAGGCAGACAAGTTTGATGAGGGAGAGATGACAATGAAGATGTTGATGTGAGAGTGATTGATGTAAAAATAGTAAATGAAGTTCTATCTTCAGCTGCTCTGTTAAAGAGATATCAGTCCCTAACAAAACCCTGCGTCTAACACAGGGAAAGAGAAGGGATTTTCTTCTCACTAAGAAAAGCGGTTAGAGGAGTAACTGGAAAACCAATAGTGAACAATCAAAATACCCTTCAAAGGAAAAGAACACAGAAATGAAAAATGTGATCTGAAACCTAATAGAGCTTTAGGAAGAGTGTGAGGAATGGGGAGAAAAGAGGGAGGCCAAGGCAATCATACTTAATCTTCTGTTTGAAAAAGTAATTAAGATATTGCAGTGAGAAGGTGAAAGGCTGAAAATGAGGAGTGTTTTAAGAAGGTGTCAAAGGCTGTAATTAAGCTAAGGACAAAGGTAGGCATGTAACTGCACTTCATAATTCTCTGGTCACAGGGAGTGGCAAGGTAATAGAATATTTTTTTATTACTATGCTACTGATACAAATTACTTCTTGCATTTAAAAAGAAGTGGCTCCATTAAATTTATCTGCTCTTTCCAGTGCAGAGCACATCATATTTACATAAATATATTCAGATGATTTAGCCAAATCTGTTGTGCACAAGATATACTAATACTCTGGTCTTTTAAAAGTTGGCATCTTTTTGATCACAGAATCACAGAAACATTCAGGTTGGGAAAGATCTTCAGGCCAAGTCCAAGCAATAACCCTACTCTACAAGGTTCACCCCTAAACCATAACCCAAGCACCACATTCAAATGACCTTTAGTAATTTCAGTAATTTCATCAGGGAGTTAGCTTGGGTCACCCTTTACTTTCCCTTTATGTAACCCACCTGCCTGCTCGAGTGGAAACACCTAATTTGGGGAAAATTTCTAGTCTTGTCCTACTCATGTGCAGGAAAGATAAATTAGAGATGCTAAAAGAAATCAAAAGCTGAGGATTGCTTTGTATCAGATAAATGAAAAAACCCAACAAACACCATCAGCATTTCTTTAAATTGTTTGTGGAATCAAGTCCCTTTCCTAAGGGCAAACAGGATAAGCATATCAACAAGTAAACATTAGCACAATCACAGAAAACAAACTCCCATTTTCATAGAATCAATAAGGTTGGAAAAGACCTCAGAGATCATCAAGTCCAACCTGTCACCCAACACTTCATGACTAACTAAACCATGGCTTCAAGTGCCACGTTCAATCCCTTTTTGAACACCTCCAGGAATGATGACTCCACCACCTCCTTGGGCAGCACATTCCAATGGCAAATCACTCTCTCTATGAAGAACTTCTTCGTAACATCCAGCCTAAACCTCCCCTGGCACAGCCTGAGACTGTGTCCTCTTGTTCTGGTGCTGGTTGTCTGGGAGGAGAGACCAATCCCAACCTGTCCACAACCTCCCTTCAGGGAGTTGTAGACAGCAATATGGTCTTCCCTGAGCCTCCATTCTCCAGGCTAAGTAACCCCAGCTCCCTCAGCCTCTCCTCACAGGGCTTGTGCTCCAAACCCCTCCCCAGCTTTGTTGCCCTTCTCTGGACACATTCCAGCAACTCAACATCTTTCCTAAACTGAGGGCCCCAGAACTGGACACAGGACTCAAGGTGTGGCCTAGCCAGTGCTGGGTACAGGGCAGAATGACTTCCCTGATCCTGCTGGCCACTCTATTCCTGATGCAGGCCAGGATGCCATTGGCTTTCTTGGCTGCCTGGGCACACTGCAGGCTCATGTTCAGCCTACTATCAACCCAGTAGCCCCAGGTCCCTCTCTGCCTGGCCACTCTCCAGCCACTCTGTCCCCAGTCTGTAATTTCAAGAAATATCAAAATATGACAGTGGAGGATAAACACATCCAGGGTTGGAGACTGTAGCAGTTTAGGCTGTGCCTTTAAGAAAAGACAGCTGCAGAATTCTCTAGCTGAATATTTGGGTGTAAAAGGGAAACAGAGAGTAATTCTAAATTAATTTCATTGGTCAGATGTGAAGATGTACCATAGTAAATCTCCCTCGCATTATTTTCTCTCACTCACTCCAGCTTCAGTCTGTTCTGTCTTTCGTTTCTTGGCCAGAGAGCATGAGGCTGACCCTGGACTGAAACTGATAAGATAAGAAAACTAACTTTTTAACAACTGCTTTGAGCTAATGAAATTCCCTTAATATCCTTCTCTCTTTTTTTCCTCCTTTTTTGCCTAATTAACTACTAGGGGACAGGGAAGGAGGGGGAAAGAGGTTCAGGGGGTACCCTATGTGGGATGCTCCTTCAAGGGGGATTTTTCCTGTGTTGTGTTATTTCCTGTAAAGTCTTGTATCATATTGTAAATACTGTATATTTTGTATATATTCATTGCATTTCATTATTGCTTGTAAAATACAGCCTTCATTCGCTTCTCCAACTGGGTTAGCTGTGCTTTATTGTTGGTGTGGGTGGATTAAACCATCTAAACTGCTACAGCGACTCAACCACCTCCCTAAGCAGCACATTCCAATGTCTGACCACTCCTTCCATGAACATATATTTCCAAATGCCCAATCTAAACCAACCCAGTTGCAGCTTGAGGCCACTCCCTCTTGTCTATCACTAATTACCTGTGAGAAAAGACTGATACCAGCCTCTCCACAATGTCCTTTCAGGTAGTAGTAGAGAGCAGTGAGGTCTCCCCTCAGGCTCTTCTTTTCTAAACTAAACAGTCCCAACTCCTTGAGTCATTCTTCGTAAGATTTATTCTCCAGGGTCTTCACCAGTTTTGTTGTCCTCCCCTGCACTGGCTCCAGCACCTCCACATCTCTCCTGTATTGAGGTGCCCAAAACTGGACACAATACTCAAGGTGCGGCCTCACCAGAGCTGAGTACGCTGGGAAAATATCTCCCTATTCCTGCTGGACACAGCATTTCTGATACAAGCCAGGATGTCATTGGCTTTCTTGGCCACCTGGGCACACTGCTTGCTCATATTCAGTTTCAGTATTAGAACCCCCAAGTCCCATTCTGCCAGACAGTTCTCCAGCCACACTTCCCCAAGCCTGTAGTGTTGCTTGGGGTTGTTGCAACCCAAGCTCAGAACCTGGCATTTGGCCTTGTTGAAGCTCATGCCTTTAATGTTGGCCCATAATGTTGATGTTACAGTTTACATGCCTATACCTGATTGAACACTCAATACCTGATGAAATTAAGTAGAAAAACTAACAAACTGGAATTTTTACTCTTTTTACTCACTAAGTGACTATGTACAACTGAAATTTACTGTGCTATGTGAAAAACAGAAGAAACTCAATCCATTTGTACTGAACAAAGGGGTCCAGGAGAGCTGGACCTACTTCAAGGAAGAACTATTGAAGGTGCAAGAACAGGCTGTGCCGGTGTGCCGGAAGATGAGCCACCGGGGCAGACGGCCAGCCTCGATGGGCAATGAACTTTTAATAGAACTTAGGGAAAAAAAGAGGGTGTATTATCTTTGGAAGAAAGGGGAGGCAACCTACAGAATGTTTAGGGATGTTGCTAGGTTGTGCAGGAAGAAAATTAGGGAGGCAAAAGCCCATTTAGAACTTAGACTGGCCTCTGCTGTGAAGGACAACAAAAAGTCCTTCTATAAATACATCAATAGCAAGAAGAAGGGCAAGGACAACCTCCACTCCTTGGTTGACACGGAGGGGAACGTTGTAACAAAGAATGAGGAAAAGGCAGAGGTACTTAACACCTTCTTTGCCTCAGTCTTCACTAGCAGGGCAGAACGTCTTCCAGACAGCTGGCCTGCAGAGCTGGCAGAAGGAGCCAGAGAGCTGCATAGTTTCCCACTGCTCCAAGAGGAAGTTAGAGATCTACTGAGCCGCTTGGACCCCCACAAGGCCATGGGACCGGATGGGATCCATCCTAGGGTGCTGAGATTGCTGACAGATGAGCTGTCCAAGCCACTTTCCATCATTTTTCAGCAGTCCTGGCTCACTGGTGAGGTCCCAGAAGACTGGAAGCTGGCTAACGTGGTGCCCATCCACAAGAAGGGCCGGTTGGATGAGCCAGGGAATTATAGGCCTGTCAGCCTGACCTCAGTGCCAGGCAAGATTATGGAACGGGTCATCTTGAGTGCGATCACACAGCACTTACAGGATGACCAGGGGCTCAGGCCTAGCCAGCATGGATTTAGGAGGGGCAGGTCCTGCCTGACCAACCTGATCTCCTTCTATGATCAGGTGACCCGCCTGGTGGATGTGGGGAGGCCTGTGGATGTGGTCTACCTGGACCTCAGCAAGGCCTTTGACACCGTTCCCCACAGCAAACTCCTGGCCAAGCTGGCAGCCTGTGGCTTGGACAGGAGCACACTGCGTTGGGTTAGGAACTGGCTGGAGGGCCGAGCCCAGAGAGTAATGGTGAATGGCGCCACATCCAGCTGGCGGCCTGTCACTAGTGGTGTGCCCCAGGGATCAGTACTGGGCCCCATGCTCTTCAACATCTTTATTGATGATCTGGATGAGGGCATTGAGTCCATCATCAGTAAATTTGCAGATGACACCAAGCTGGGGGCAGCAGTTGATTTGCTGGAGGGCAGAGAGGCTTTGCAGAGGGACCTCGACAGGCTGGACAGATGGGCAGAGTCCAATGGCATGAGATTTAACACATCCAAGTGCCGGATTCTGCACATTGGCCACAACAACCCCAGGCAGTGCTACAGGCTGGGGTCAGAGTGGCTGGAGAGTGGCCAGGCAGAGAGGGACCTGGGGGTGCTGGTTGATTGTAGGCTGAACATGAGCCTGCAGTGTGCCCAGGCAGCCAGGAAGGCCAGTGGCATCCTGGCTTGCATCAGGAACAGTGTGGCCAGCAGGAGCAGGGAGGTCATTGTGCCCCTGTACACTGCACTGGTTAGGCCACACCTTGAGTACTGTGTCCAGTTCTGGGCCCCTCAGTTTAGGAAGGATGTTGACTTGCTGGAACGTGTCCAGAGAAGGGCAACAAAGCTGGTGAGGGGTTTGGAAGACAAGCCCTATGAGGAAAGGCTGAGGGAGCTGGGGTTGCTTAGCCTGGAGAAGAGGAGACTGAGGGGTGACCTTCTTGCTCTCTACAACTACCTGAAGGGAGGTTGTAGCCAGGCAGAGGTTGGCCTCTTCTCCCAGGCATCCAGCACCAGAACAAGAGGACACAGTCTCAGGCTGCGCCAGGGCAGGTTTAGGCTGGATGTTAGGAAGAAGTTCTACACGGAGAGAGTGATTGCCCATTGGAATCGGCTACCCGTGGAGGTGGTGGAGTCACCTTCACTGGAGGTGTTCAGGAGAAGACTTGATGGGGTGCTTGGCTGTATGGTCTAGTTGTTGGGTGGGTTGGATTGTTGATGGGTTGGATGCGATGATCTTGAAGGTCTCTTCCAACCTGGTGTATTGTATTGTATTGTATTGTATTGTATTGTATTGTATTGTATTGTATTGTAATTGAGATTCCAAAGGACAGATGAGCTATATTTTTAAGAGGATGGAAAAGAAATGAAGAATAATGTAAATGCAATTTCATACTGCAGATGACTGGCATAAGCCAAAAATATTTTCTCAGTAAATTGATACCCCTAGATGTATTATTATGAGCAATTCATACTCATGCAAAGGGTTGCAAGAGAAACGCAGCTGTTCGTCTCCGTCCTGATTCTTCCAGACTTCAGTCAATGGAGTCAGATTCCAACTGTCAGACATGGAGAAGTGACAGCTACACCTTGGATACTCATTACCCAATTCAATTAGCTGTGTGAATTCTTGGAAGTCTGTTATAAAGATGTCCAACTCTGCAAGAGATGAAATCAAAACGAAACAACCCCATCTCCCAACTTAAAATACCACCCCACTAATTTCAAACTGATGTTACACTATTACCACTCCAAAATAGAGTAGCCCTTTGAGTTCATCGAGTCCAATCTATCACCCAACACTATCTAATCAAATAAACCATGGTACCAAGCACCCCATCCAGTTTCTTCCTAAACACCTCCAGGGATGGGGACTACATCACCTTCCTGGGCAGCCCATTCCAATGGGCAGTCACTGTTTCAGTGAAGAATGTCTTAGAGTTTCAACAGCTGGATGCTCATCCCTCCAGCGACATTGCTTCCTATCACTAAGTTTTGTCCAAGTAAACTCCCCTAGTTTAATGTCTTTTCATCCACTTTGCTTTTCTTTCTGCAAGCACCTGCTTTTAATGACTTTTAAACTTTTGACAAAGCTGATAAGTCGCTCTGAAGAAACTACAAATCTGCATGGAGCTGCTTGGCAACAGTAAGTGATGTTTATTTCTCAGAGAGCAGAATAACGGCCAATGAATTCCACTGCCACTGGCAGCAGAAACTTCTCCAAGATGCTGCTGTTTCTGCATTAGTTTAGGGTGAAACACAACCAAATCTCTTTGAGACAAAAGGCGCTTCTGTCGGTGGACTGTTTCACTGAGATAAGAATAAAGGAAAAATAAGTCTTTATGCTTTTAGCACAGATTGCTTACCTTGTGATAGATGTAAGCAAGCCTGTCGTTGGGGAAAGTTGCATTTCAGTTGACATGATTGAAAAGTATATTAAATCTTTTTTTTTTTTTTGGTTGTTTTTCTTTTTAAAGCAAACTATGACCAAAATTAACTCTGTCTATAAAATCCTGGTTTAGTGCATTGGGCTGCCTCTTTCTGTTGCTTTGTTTGTTTGTTAAAATCAAAACAAAACAAAACAAACCAACCAAACACACAAAACAAAAACCCTTAAACACTTCTGTTATGGGGAAATGCAGTCTCTTTGCTATCAGCTCAGTATCAAATGTTATCAATTACATAGTCGTTTCTCTTCACTGACAGTTAAAGTCACAGGGCATAGCTGCCATTTACTTTATTGAGACCAGGATTTGAACTACTTTGTCTGGACTGATGCAGCCTGAGAACCTTCTGTATTGTTTCTGTTATTCACCTTTTGCAATCACACTTCCATCCAAAGGAGGCCAGCACTCCCCTAGAGAGTCTTTGTTATTCATGAGCACAAGCAACGTGTTCAGCACCATTTCTATAGAAAATAAGCATAATCCATGCTTGAAAGGTCATGAAGCTCTTAGACTTCTGGATTCAGAGATCTCAGATTTAAAGTTTAATGATCAGTTCTGCAAACAAAATTTTACATACATAAGTCCTACTGGCCTTACTGCTGAGGGAGCTGAGGTGGCTTAGACTGGAAAAGAGGAGGCTCTGAGGAGACTTCATTGCAGTCTACAGCTACCACCTCCCTGGGCAGCCCATTACAATGGTCAATCACTTTTTCTGTGAAGAACTTCTTCTTAACACCCAGCCTAAACCTCCCCTGGTGCAATTTGAGACTGTGTCCTCTTATTCTGGTGCTGATTGCCTGGGAGAAGAGACCAACCCCCAGCTGGCTACAACCTCCATTCAGGTAGCTGTAGACAGCAATAAGGTCTCCCTTGAGCCTCCTCTTCTCCAGGCTAAGCAACCCCAGCCCACTCAGCCTCTCCTCATAGGACTTGTGCTCCAAACCCCTCACCAGCTTTGTTGCCCTTCTCTGCTAAACTTCAGGAGAATTTAGAAATAAGAGGACAACATATTCTTCTCATCCTTTACAGAAGTTTCAATATTGCTGCTGCTGTTTCCTCAAAATTCATGCCTGTCAGAGAAATATTGAGGTCAAGCAGTAAGAGTTTAGTTAAGCTGCAAAGAAAAACAATCCTCATGCTTTAAAAAAGATACCAGGTAACCATGATTATAAGCCACACCATCTGCATCATATATAAGTACTATATTTTTCTTTGGTTTCATAGAGGACAGAAATATCAGACTGGAACACCTTTAAGGAAATTTCTGCCTTTAGAGGGCATTTGACAAAATATGAATTAATGGAGCTAGGAACTCATCCAGTGATTTACAACTACATCTATAACGCAGATAAAGAGAAGAAAACATTTACATCAAAACCTTTATTATCAGACCAGTAGCAAGCCTGCAAGCTTTAGCAACACAAGGATTTTTCTCTGTAGGAAAAGTCACTATTACAAATTGGAGAGCACTTTGCAAAGTCAAGACACAAAGTCAATTCAGCTTTCTGTTCTTAAGTTTTATCTGAGGTACATATTCAAGCGGGTAAAGCTTCCACTGATTTTGCAGTTTTGCTTGACTAAGGCACTAGAAATTGTGCTATGCTAATTACTTGGATCTTAAATTATTACTACCCTGAGCTACTACATCACTAGTCTAGTTTTGTGGCTCTTGCACATTAGTATTACAGATTGAATAATCTTCATATGGATTTGATATCATGTCATATTTAATGCAATTTAATGCATTGTTGTTCACTTAAAATGTTTACCATCACTCAAAATGAAAGGGAGGCAGTCTGTGATAAAGGTCTCTCATATGCCTGTGAACAGCAGAAGAGTAAATGGACTGAGCACTTCCAGTATCTTGCAGTTGTCCATATTGTGGTGTGTATGTTGTACAGTATATAAATTTCTTCAGTTAAACACGGGCCAGATAAAATGCTGCCTCTAATAAAATATCTTGTCCCCATGCAAAATGTTTCTTAATGATAAAAGAGTAAGCTTCTGTGTATAGAGAAAATATTGGCTTACCAATCAACCATCTGGTGTATAGTGGGAATGGTCTGAGCAGCTTTCTCAGTTGGAACATTTGGAAAATGAATCTACTGTTGCTAGAGCTCAGACTGTTGGCCATGATGTTTGTGATAATGTTGTTGATTTACCAGATGTCCTGCAAATTCCTGGTGTGGCAATGCTTCCTGCTCCTATTGACGTCTTCATTATGTGGTGGGTTTATGATTGCAGTCATTTCTCACAAAGTAGGAGGGAGCTGGGAACTACGTCCAAGCACAGCATGGAATTCATCATCCACTCATCTTTCAGTTTCCAAATCAAAATCTACACCAACACGTTGCTTCTAGATATCTAAAAATTACATGGGAACACATGTACAGACTTGACTGATACTACTGGCATCAGTTGGCATTTGTCTAAATCACACAATGCCCAGTGTAGATGCTTACAGGTCTGTCTTCATGTAAGCATGCCCAGCCCTTTCTCCTACTTTCCAACTAGCAGGCAGGAACACAAATGGGAGCACTAAGTGCTGTGGTTCAGTCATCATGCTCAAGAAGTGTGTCTGGGATTTGAATAAGTATGCTTCACCACTCTGCTCCTTCTCTGTTACAGTAGATTAATGAAGATAATATATGATGTGCAGCTGAGCACCTAGACTTTGACTTCAGAAATTAACTCATCTCTTTTACTTTCAAAATGAATGCTCACATGTGCTGCTTTCTCTTTTTTTTCTCCCCATTTCTTCATGTTGTCAATTCATTGATTAGCTCTGTGAGTATCCCTATAGCAGAAGTGTGATGGAGACCAAAGTCCATATACAGCAGAACAAACATATTTCACAATATCAGGAAATGTATCAGTCTATTTTTATCAAGATCCTGACATGGTTACCACTCTTGTCTTCATGATGCAAACATTGCTTAGTCAACACACTTCAGACATTATAGCACCTTACAGACTTAGAGTAAAAATGGTTGTCACTGACTGAGAAAAACTCAGAAGGTTCACAAAGAATTTTAGGCTGGATGTTAGGAAGAAGTTCTTCATAGAAAGAGTGATTGGACATTGGAATGTGCTGCCCAGGGAGGTGGTGGAGTCACCATCACTGGAGGTGTTTAGGAAGAGACCGGATGGGGTGCTGGGTGTCATGGTTTAGTTGACTAGATGGTGTAGGATGATAGGTTGGACTTGATGATCTCAAAGTCTCTTCCAACCTGGTCAATTCAATTCAATTCAATTCAATTCAATTCAATTCAATTCAATTCTATTCTAGTCTATTCTAGTCTATTTCTATTTCTATTTCTATTTCTATTTCTATTCTATTCTATCATATCCTATTCTATCATATCCTTTTCTAATTGTAAATCCCATATTGGTCCTGCAACAAAAAATTAAACAAGAAATATAAACAAGTCTGAAAAATAAACAAATTTAACAGGCAGACATTCTATTCACCCTTCACATGGTTTTGTTTCAATATGAATGTTACTAATTTTAATTCAAGGAATTTATATTGCTTAAATGCTGAGCTACCTATACTGAAAAGATAAATTTCTCTTTGTCACTGACATCTCAAGGTATACAACACCCTCATCTTGGCTGAGTATCATCAGTGCAAGTACTGTTTTTGGTGGCAGTGTGTAAGGAGCTAGGGTGCTGCCATAAGAAGTTGTGGTTCAGGCAGCATAGGCTTCTGAACAGCACAGAATTGCATTCCATGACAAATGGAAACAAGTTTGACTTTAGTGGATATTTGTGAAAAGTTTCAGAGAAAATACCAAGATGTCTGTGATTATGTGGGTCCAAGGCCCACAAAATCTGATATTAGAGGGTTGATGTCACAGAGTCTCAGAATCACAGAATCACAGAATATTAGGGGCCGGAAGGGACCTTGAGTGGTTGCCTAGTCCAACCCCCCTGTCAGAGCAGGATCACCTATACCGGATCACACAGGAACTCATCCAGGCAGGTCTTGAATATCTCCAGAGAGGCAGACTTCACAAACCCCCTAGGCAGCCTGTTCCACTGTTCTGTCACCCTCACAGTAAAATAATTCTTACTCCTGTTTCCATGGAACTTCCAATGCCTCAGCTTCCACCCATTGCCCTTTGTCCTGTCATTGGGCATCACCAAGAAGAGCCTGACTCCATCCTCTCAGCACTCACCCTTCACATATTTACAAACACTAATGAGGTCCCCCCTCAACCTCCTCTACTCCATGCTGAAGAGCCCCAGCTCCCTCAGTCTCTCCTTGTAAGGAAGATGTTCCACTCCCTTAATCATTTTCATGGCGCTGCATTGGACTCTCTCAAGTAGTTCCCTGAAGTGAACTGAGGGGCCCAGAGCTGGACACAATATTCCAGATATGGCCTCACCAGGGCAGAGTAGAGAGGGAGGAGAACCTCTCTCAACCTACTGATCACACCCCTTCTAACACACCCCAGAATGGCATTGGCCTTCTTGGTCGCAAGAGCACATTGCTGGCTCATGGTCAGCCTTCCATCCACTAGGACCCCCAGGTCCTTTTCCCCTGTAGACTAACTACGCCACAGCATCAGGAATGAATTTGCCTCACGTTTCATTTTTTTTTACTGTTTCCTTCTTATAGCTAGGGAAGGGAATTCTATGCCACTGGGCAAAAAAAAAAAAAAAAAAGAGAATCTCAAAAAGAAGCAATATTATTCATGCCTCATTCTTCATGCAAGAAGGCATCTTTTTCTGTGCATAAAAACTGATCCTAGGCTACTTGTTGACTACGCACTATTAATCTCAAACCAGCAAATAGCACAGTATATATTACTTGTGTCATTCCCACACTTAGAAGCAGGCAGTCTCTCTGAGATATATCCAAATTTCTTATGAAGGAGCATGGGTTTTTTCTCATGAAAGTTTCACAAGTGCTTTATTCAGATAGATTGGAAAACTTTTCTTTCATATAATGTCTATCTCCAGGCTATCCAGATCCAGCTACAGTGGGAAACTATAAACCAGGTTCCGTCAGTGAGAGCAAATTTTACAAAGCCTCTCTTGTAAAGGAAAATGAAGACAGAAAATATTCAATTTGTACTGAAGAAATGGTGATTCCACATGGTTGATCCCACTGACTTTGCCCTGTGTGAGATCTCTCGTTCCTCATCTCCTTGCCAAGAGCTGTCTTTCAGCACATGTAATTTCAACCAGTATTCTGGATTCTTCCCAGGTGAGCTTCACACAAAAATATGAGAGGCACAGTACAGCTGGTGCTGCTCAGAGTCTCTGATTAGTTAACCATGAACATCTAGGTAGTAAACCTGCAAACAATTACATGTTTCATTAGGGGTCACTCTATGTATCACTCCTGAAAGATGTTTCAGCTCGGAGAATCGGTGGTAGCACAATGAAATGGTCACTTGAAGACCTGTCCCACGTGATTTGGAAAAGCAACACACATCGGCAGAGACCTCTCAAAAGTAGTGTTTACAAGACTGTTATGATCAGCAATTTCCAAGCTGTTTGCTATTGTGACTGTACTTCCAGTTGAGACACACTTACAGAAACAATTTAATTTCTTTCAGATGAACGCTCCTTCTCACAACGATTACCTATGGAATTGCTGCCTCCACTGCGTCCCACACCATAATATCATCAGTAGGCAAGACTAAGGAAAGAAAACAAAAGCAAACACAAAACTGAAAAAAAAGCTCAGGGCTTTTATATGCCAGCTCTTATAAGTCTGGCTGTGTTTAAAATGTTGTTGACTCAAATAACTCCAACCTTCATTTCCCTTCTGGCAGATGTCATCTCAGTAACAAGACCTAGAATAGCATAGCATAGCATAGCATAGCATAGCATAGCATAGCATAGCATAGCATAGCATAGCATAGCATAGCATAGAGGTGTTCAGGAGGAGACTTGATGGGGTGCTTGGTGCCATGGTTTAGTTGTTTAGATGGGTTGGATTGGTTGATGGGTTGGACGCGATGATCTTGAGAAGGTCTCTTTCAACCTGGTGTATTGTATAGCATAGCATAGCATAGCATAGCATAGCATAGCATAGCATAGCATAGCATAGCATAGCGGTGTTCAGGAGGAGACTTGATGGGGTGCTTGGTGCCATGGTTTAGTTGTTTAGGTGGGTTGGATTGGTTGATGGGTTGGACGTGATGATCTTGAAGGTCTCTTTCAACCTGGTGCATTGTATTGTATAGCATAGCATGGAATGGAATGGAATGGAATGTAGTGGAGTGGAGTGGAGTGGAGTGGAGTGGAGTGGAGCGGAGCGGAGCAGAGTAGAGTAGAGTAGAGTAGAGTAGAGTAGAGTAGAGTAGAGTAGAGTAGAGTAGAGTAGAATAGAATTAACCAGTTTGGAAGAGACCTTTGAGATCATCAAGTCCAACCTATCATCCAACACCATCTAATCAACTAAACCATGGCAAAACCCACCCCATCCAGTCTCTTCATAAATAATTCCAATGGTGGTGACTCCACCACCTACCTGGGCAGCCCATTCCAATGGCCAAGCACTCTTTCTGGGAAGAACTTCTTCCTAACATCCAACCTAAACCTCCCCCAGTGCAGCTTGAGACTGTGTCATCTTGTTCTGGTGCTGGTTGCCTGGGAGAAGAGACCAACCCCCACTCAGATACAACTTCCCTTCTGACTGGTTTTAACTCACACTGTTGATGAAGGTGGATTTAACTAAAATGTAAAATGTAAAACAGAGAAGATGAAGAACTGCCAATACTTTTCTATCAGCTCCATGAGTGCAGTGCTATCCTCTGGTGGAGAGGTGGGACAGACAACTGAAAACAGCAACATCGTGAGTTGTCCCAGCAAGACTTGCCAGAGTTTTTATGTCACAGTTCATACACAGTAGTTGTTTCCATTCAGTAACAATGTCATCTAAAATTCAAATACCCAGATGTCTCAGTGGCAACTCTGCTAACCTTTAACCTGTCTCTTCAACAGGAACAATAAGATGAAGAGGAAGTAAAAATTTCAGCAGGCACTGAAATTGAGTTCAACCTAGCTTTATGAATCCAAGCTGTTCCCTTAATCAGCTCCTGCTTAGAGAAAGTTTGTATCTCCCTTTACATCATCCCTGGTTTAGGGTCAGGTCCTTCTGTTTCTGCAGTGGCATGCTTGTTCCCAGTGCTCTCTTCAAAGGCAGTGAATTTCATGCTTATTTCCCAAATGACTTTTTTTTTTTCCCCCAGAAGCTGTATGTACAGCAAATGGACCATAATACCACCTATTAATTGTGTCCTTAGTTGTTCTTGATTTAGTAAAGCATTTGAAAGCATTATGTCTAATCATCCTGGGTAATTATAGGTTGTACGGTATCTGTTGGGACTCTGAACTTTCAGATACATGATAAATTTTTCTCTGGGTACTGAAGTTTGTTGTCTTTTACTCTTCATCACTAAGTGATGGGGGCTGATGGAGATTGGCTGCTTCCCTTTGTAAATGGTTAGCATTCTCTCACTTGCTCTGCGTGACTACTGAACTGAAGTATGTTGTGACAGTCTGCTTGCTCTTCCCTGTTCAGATTAATGAATACAGCTTTAACTGTTAATTCAAAGGCAGTCAAGCTTATATTCAACAATTAGAGTACAACTTCCTTATTCAGATAGCGTATGTGTAATTTGGCATGGCCTTTTATACCAGTTTGGGGTTAAAGTGTGCTTCTGCTCTAAAACTGAGTTTGAAACAACAGCTTCAGGGTTCATGTGGGTCTGTATTTGCTTTTCTCAGAGACACCTAAGTGGTGCTGAATGGTGCCACATCCAACTGGACACCAGTCACTAGTGGTGTCCCCCAGGGATCAGTGCTGGGCCCCTTCCTGTTCAATACCTTTACTGATGATCTGGATGAGGGGATTGAGTCCATAATTAGTAAATTTGCAGATGGCACCAAGTTGGGGGCAGGTATTGGTCTCTTAGAGGGTAGAAGGGCTCTCCAGAGGGACCTTGCCAGGCTGGACAGGTGGGCAGAGTCCAACATGATGGTATTTAACAAGTCCAAGTGCTGGGTGCTGCACTTTGGTCACAACAACCCCATGCCGTGCTACAGGCTGGGGTCAGAGTGGTTGGAGAGCAGCCAGGCAGAGAGGGACCTGGGGGTATTGGTTGATAGTAGGCGGAACATAAGCCAGCAGTGTGCCCAGGTGGCCAAGAAGGCCAATGGCATCCTGGCCAGCATCAGAAATAGTGTGGCCACCAGGAGTAGGGAAGACATTCTGCCCTTGTACTCAGCACTGGTTAGGCCACACCTTGAGTCCTGTGTCCAGGTCTGGGCCCCTCAATTTAAGAAGGATATTGAGACACTTGAACGTGTCCAGAGAAGGGCAACAAGGCTGGGGAGAGGCCTCAAGCACAAGCCTTATGAGGAGAGGCTAAGGGAGCTGGAGAAGAGGAGTCTCAGGTGAGACCTTATTGCTGTCTACAACTACCTGAAGGGATGTTGTAGACAGCTGGGGTAACCAGCAGGCAACCAGCACCCGAACAAGAGGACACAGTCTCAAGCTGCACCAAGTTTAGGCTGGAGGTGAGGAGAAAGTTCTTCACTGAAAGAGTGATTGGCCATTGGAATGTGCTACCCAGGGAGGTGGTGGAGTCCCTGTCCTTGGAGGTGTTCAAAAAGGGATTGGATGTGGCTCTTGAAGCCATAGTTTAGTTAGTCCTGAGGTATTGGGTAATAGGTTGGACTTCATGATCTCTGAGGTCTTTTCCAACCTTATTGATTCTATGATTCTAAATGAAATTCATTAATTTGATACGCAAAGATGTTTTGTTTCCAACTGCCAGCCTAAAGATTCAACCTGAGCTAGGAAAAAAGCTTTGCTTTCCACAACAAATGTTGTTTCTAGTAGCAAATATACTGCAGCCCTAATTTTGACCTTTGTTACATCTGAGCAGAATAACTGGAGGGGGAGGGAAACACACACAAAAAAAGAAACCCAAACTGAACAAACAAAAAACCCACAAAAATAAAACACCTAATATTGCATTATAATGGTTGTGCAGATCAATCCCAAGGGATAGCACTTGCTTAGCCCTGCCATCAGGCAGGAGGCGTTGGCTGAGTGGCATTGGCTGCAATGAATAGAATAGAATAGAATAGAATAGAATAGAATAGAATAGAATAGAATAGAATAGAATAGACCAGGTTGGAAGAGACCTTCAAGATCATCATGTCCAACCTATCATCCAACACCACCTAATCAACTAAACCATGCAACCAAGCACCCTATCAAGTCTCCTCCTGAACACCTTCAGTGGCAGCGACTCCACCACCTCCCCAGGCAGCCCATTCCAATGGCAAATCACTCTTTCTGTGTAAAACTTCCTCCTAACCTCCAGCCTAAACCTCCCCTGTCACAGCCTGAGACTGTGTCCTCTTGTTCTGGTGCTGGTTGCCTGGGAGAAGAGACCAACCTCTCTCACAGACATCTTCTTGTCCCATCCTGAGCACAGGTAGGACATTGCTCATTTCACCATACACTGCAATACAAATAGGCTCCCCAACATTTGCCTAAATCATAAACATTCATTAATTCATGACAGTGTTTGAGTCAGAAACAGGTTCCACAAATGTCAGAGGTAACTCTTCCAATTAATATGACATTTTTTTCCTTCATTTTCTCCCCCTCTTTATCTCACATTCATTCTGAAATCTGTAATCAGACTTTGAAATACCAGCTTGCTTAAGGTTCTCAGAGAATTTACCCATCGAGTGGTAAGGCTCTGTTTATACATCTGATCAGGAATAATTTTGCCAAGTGTGACTAGGAAGATCTGAGTTGAGTGCCTAGATCTACCTCTAACTTCCATGGGCTTACTATTTTGCTATAATATGACAACAATAACCTTCTGTTGTCAGCAAATAAGTTTTAAAATATTCTCTTCCAGCAGATAAGCAGAAGAGCTGTAAGCTGAACATGAGCCAGCAGTGTGCCCAGGTGGCCAAGAAGACCAATGACATCCTGGCCTGTATCAGGAACAGTGTGCCCAGCAGGGAGGTTATTCTGCCCCTATACTCAGCACTGGTTAGGCCACACCTTGAGTCCTGTGTCCAGTTCTGGGCCCCTCAGTTTAGGAAAGATGTTGAGTTGCTGGAACACGTCCAGAAAAGGGCAACAGAGCTGGGGAGGGGTTTGGAGCACAAGCCCTCTGAGGAGAGGCTGAGGGAGCTGGGGTTGTTTAGCCTGGAGAATGGAGGTTCAGGGGAGACCTTATTGCTCTCCACAACTACCTGAAGGGAGGTTGTAGCCAGGTGGGGGTTGGGCTCTTCTCCCAGGCAACCAGCACCAGAGCAAGAGGACACACTCTCAGGCTGCACCAGGGGAGGTTTAGACTGGATGTTAGGAAGAAGTTCTTCATAGAAAGAGTGATTGCCCATTGGAATGGGCTGCCTGTGGAGGTGGTGGAGTCGCCATCATTGGGGGTGTTTAGAAGGAGACTGGATGGGGTGCTTGGTGCCATGGTTTAGTTGATTGGATGGTGTTGGATGATAGACTGGACTCAATGGTCTCAAAGGTCTCTTCCAACCTGGTTTATTCTATTCTATTCTATTCTATTCTATTCTATTCTATTCTATTCTATTCTATTCTATTCTACTCTACTCTACTCTACTCTACTCTACTGTATTCTATGCTATGTCTCTGGGGAGCAATGTAATTATTAAAGGCAAAAACTGAATACCTTATTACAGACCTATCTCAAAAGCTTCATTGAATTATTCTGAAATATACAATTTCTTTGTATTGGAACCATGATCTTCATAAAATGTGACTAAATTCTGACAAATTAATGACATATTTTCAATTCCAGAGACCCCATTCCAAGAGTGCAAATATCTGAAAGTCTAGCAACTTTGATATGTGACTGTTACCTTGTGTTATCTCTTGCATGGTGGAACTTAGATTAAGAGGAGGTCTTGGGTCAAAGTCTTATTAAAACATTTCTGTGACAAGATAACTAAGCACAATTCTTTTTTTTTTTTTCTTCCAAATTTTCTACTCTTTTTAAGGAACATTTTAAACAAATTCAATGAGATTGTCTGTTTGAAATGCTGGTAAACTTCCTATTTCAAAATGCATGTCCCAGATGAGCTGAGCTGACTTCAGGGTTTGGCATATCGTTGAAGACTGCTGTTCTGAAGTGCCACCAGAGACTGTCTGATGAAGTTTGAACTTGTTGGAATTAGGTAGTCCAAAACAAATCCAGTATTTTTAGGATGGCTTTGCTCTGGCTGTTAAACCCTCCTTCCATCTCCCTGCTGAGAGACATTAAAGCTTGAATCAGTACTATGAAACATCTAAGAAATGGGAAAGGGACCATTTGAGGAACAAATCCTAATCAGTTCTTTGTGTGTTTGTCATACATCAGAAGTAGTTACTAAGTAAAATACAAAGCCACAAACATTAAAATGCATTCAGTGACAGGCATATATTCAGAGAGCAAGCAGCTCCAGATCAAGATTCAAGCAGTCCCAAACTGAGCATGGTACATTTATACAATCCCTGTCCTCGTAACATTGACACTATCTAATTAGCCAAATGCCATCATCCTAAACTGCCAAAAAGAAAACATTTGATGCCAACAATCTCAGCACTCTCACCTGGATTTATTTCAGAAACCTTTTGTTTTTCTTGTATTTTATTTTTCCCCTGGTCTCTATGCACTTGATAGCATGCAGGGCTAGGCTTTCAGTAGGGTACATACCTTTCTGAGTGAGACAAGCCCCTAAAGTACCTGCATTAAAAGGTGGAGAAGAGCAGAGGACAGAAGTTGCCAGCTCCAGAGGGAGGGCTTGCACTCACGACATAACACCCTGACCTGAGACCTCCCAATCTGCCCCTACTTGCTCTCTCTTTCTCTGGTAGTCACAGGTTTAATGTCATCTCTCTGTAGCTTTCCAGTGAGGGGAAAAAAATAAAGAAAGAAAAGAAAAAAGGCTGCATTAGAAGTTAATAGTCCACTTTCACAGCTACACTGCAACTAAATGTAATCTTTCCCCTCCTGTGTGACAGCCTTTTTGTGCATTAGATTGGAATAGACTGATCCTGCCACTGTCCAACATCATGCTGACTTCAATGACTTTGTAAACACAGCCCAAGACATTAACAGCGAGCACAAATGCTTGTGAGCAGGGGCAGCCCTTAGGGTGCATGTATTGTTGGTAGCAAGTTACTGTCAAGGTTTAATAGGGTCAGGTCACTCTCTATTTCATCCCTGAACTGCTGCAATGGATCTGAGTTGAGCAGCTGGGCATTCACGATGGGGATATCTCCCAAACAGTTTTCATTACAGGCTCTTGGAAGTCTCTGAAAAGTCCTGTCTTTGTCACCTGAAGTGGCTGGAGCACTGACAGTCTATTTGCACTATTTGTCTCTAATGAGGTCTTTAAAACTTGGTTCTTTGAGATTTTATAGAAGGAATAATCTAGGCAGAGAACACAACTGTTTACTAGAGCAAAATCCCCTTGAAACTCATGTTTTGCTTAATTCCAAGGGCGGGAGGGTAGGGGGGAAAGGAAGAGATATACACATTTTTAATACAATAACATGTTTCCAATCAAGCTTTACAAGACCTTACACAGCATGATTTGCAGTGGAATGTTGAGTGCTGCTGCCTTAAAAGAAACATGCTTTTTGATTATTATGTATTCTTCCCTTTCTTTCTCTTTCTTTTTCCTTTCAGAGAATAACAAGACTTGTGCAGAGAGGAAGAGAAGACAGGGCCTGAAATATATTCCCCCTAACACACCAGCTGGTTAAAGTGTATGGATGTGGAGACAATAAAGTTCACACTAGACAGTTAATGAAGCTGGGGGGGAAAAAATGTGAATTGGAATGTAATGAAAAATTCATACTTTCTGTGCATGAAAAATAAGTGAATGCCCTTTAATTGTTCAGTTTACTTGCAGAGAGGACAGCTTGAATAAATTGCAAAATTATTCCAGGTTGTTAAAAGAGAATAATGCTTACTTCTCTGCACCTTGTGCTGTATTCTTTAACTCTACTGGACATGTGAATATGTGAGGAAGTCAACTGCCACAGTCCATCTGGTAACCCACAGATCAGCAGAACAAACAGGGAGAAACTGTGTGATCATCAAGCTGGACTCATCCTCCCCCACTCACTCACGGACTGCAACAGAGAGTGAGGCGCATGCTGCAGAGCAAGAAACTGGGATGTGCAGCTGTCACCACTGCTGAAGGGACTAGAGAGGAAGGGTGTTCATTTTGTAGCAGAGTAGCACCTCTCTTCTTGTTCTCCATGCCTTTTGCCCAAAGTATGCATCTTTTTAGGACTGCCTTTCCAGCCAAGCTGGGAAAGGAGCTAGGCAGCTATAGGGTAGACAAGGCTGACTACAGGCCTGCAGCCTAAGAAAGACTTTTCAGCTGTATTGGTTGCAGGGATCCCAGCAAATGGATAGAGTGAGGCACTAGGAAAGGGATGGGATGTAGGCAAGGAGGTCTGATGAAATGCTGACAGCAAAGGATGAACTAGAGATAGCTGCATAGGGGTTCTGTCCTTGTTTTCTTTGTGCATAGTTGTGTCCTATATGGCTCCTTTTTAGTGCCTGTGCTCTTTTCCTTGTCTCACATCAGTATCCTTGAAGCCTGCTTACTTGTTAATTGTTTATCTCTGTGGATCTATATACACTTCAGCTAGCATATATATTGTGTTTTTTCATCAATAAAACACTTGACAAATGCTTGACTAAACCCCAAAATAGCATCACTCTGATTCAAAAGAGAGAACTCAAAGTGTATATTAATTTAAAAAAAAGAAAAGGAGAAAGAAAAAAAGGAGTCAGGAAACATGACCTACAAATGCTCCCACATGAAATTCATGTCAGAATCAGGACCGGCAGCTCCTATCTCTGCTATTCGGTACAGCTCCTCTAACACACTGTCACAACAAGACACCTCAGTGCTGTTCAATGCCCATATTGCATCAGCTGAATTTCCCACTGCAGGAACTGAAAATTCATGATTTCTTTTTTTTTAAATAAATTGATTGGGGGGGGGCTATGACTTCAAGTATAACCCCATTGAAAAAAGAAACCTCCCACTGATGCTAAGCTTCAAAATTTTGTCTGATAGTTTCAGAAATGACTAATCATGGAGTGGCTGAAATGAATTTACCTTGGTTTTGTACTCCCAAGTACAATAATTGGCCACAAAAGGGTTTTAGGTCCTCTTCACTATGAGCAGTGCAGCAAAGCAACTCTTTTAAGCAACTTGTAGTGACATAAATGGGCAAGAAATGTCTCCATTCTGGCATTCTTGGGCATTTTTTTTAATGACAGTCTAAAATGCCAAGTGAATTGTTTCAATTTCACAGCCATTAGCAGAAGAAAAGACCAAGTAGGTCAAGACTGTCACGTTAGAAGCACTTAAATAAATAATAGTAATAGTCTGACACACAACCAAAGGAGGATTTTTCCCTTTAGCACAGCTACTAGTTCTTTGTTGAGTTTGGATTGAGCATGTTATAATTAAAACACAGCACAGCCTGAAGTCAGTGAAGTTGCAGCAAAGGAAATTTACCCATTCTTTTCCAAGCAGATAATCATCAGTTATCATTAGTCAACCTATTCAGGCAGTAGGCAGTATAGATGGATTACTTTTAGATCACTTTTAGATCATGTACATGCATTTGCTCTTTTTATTTCTACAGAAGCAATAAAGAAACTAAATTCTATGACTGCTGGAGTCAAATTCCAGACATGTACAGGACAGCAAAGCAGAGCTTTGTAAAAACTGCTGTGAGTGAATTCTCATTTAGAAAAATCTGAACTTTTTTTGGCTGCTAGTAACATGACAGCATCTCCTTAATTTCATACAAGCCTCTACAGAGAAGTGAAACTACACAGGCTCATCAGGAGCAGGGAGGTCATTCTGCCCCTGTACACTGCACTGGTTAGGCCGCACCTTGAGTCCTGTGTCCAGTTCTGGGCCCCTCAGTTTAGGAAGGATGTTGACTTGCTGGAACGTGTCCAGAGAAGGGCAACAAAGCTGGTGAGGGGTTTGGAACACAAGCCCTATGAGGAGAGACTGAGGGAGCTGGGATTGCTTAGCCTGGAGAGGAGGATACTCAGGGGTGACCTTATTGCTCTCCACAACTACCTGAAGGGAGGCTGTAGACAGGCGGAGGTTGGTCTCTTCTCCCAGGCAACCAGTACCAGAACAAGAGGACACAGTCTCAGGCTGCACCAGGGCAGGATTAGGCTGGATGTTAGGAAGAAGTTCTATACAGAGAGAGTGATTGCCCATTGGAATGGGCTGCCCAGGGAGGTGGTGGAATCACCATCACTGGAGGTGTTCAGGAGGGGACTTGATGGGGTGCTTGGTGCCATGCTTTAGTTGTTTAGGTGGGTTGGATTGCTTGATGGGTTGGACGCGATGATCTTGAAGGTCTCTTCCAATCTGGTTTATTCTATTGTATTCTATTGTATCAAGAGAATATGCAAGATACACTGAGCTGGCAATAGAAAAATGTGAATCTACGTATAGGCTTTTTACACACCATTATATCATTCAGCTGTCATCATTAACTGCAGTTCTATAAACGCCTTGTTGTTCTGTTGCCTTTGAAAAATTGATACAGTGATTAGGATAGATTTTACTTAAATATATCAAAAAAAGAAGAGTTCCCTGACAGATCTATGCTGCTTTGAGTATGTTTCATCAGCACGTGTTCATCATTATAATGACTGAATTTGAATATTTACACATCTCTGGAGGGGAAAGGAGGAAAAAAGAAAGGGGAAAAAAACAAAACAACAAAAAAAAAGCTAAAGTCTGTAAATAGTTTTCCCAAGGCAATTAGAATGCAAGTCAAAACTGGAAGACTAGTGGCAACAGAGCTTTACATATTTGTATAAAAGATGAAGCCTTCTGCCTGTTCACTGTTTATCAGAAAAAGAAATTGAGCAAGATGCAACACTCCGAGCCAAGAAAGCTAATAGTGACTTTTGCTTCACAATATTTCGTGCCTTTTGTAAAAATAACACCAAAGCCAAGGTAGGAAAGCATGGCAACAGCAAGCTGTGCAGTAGAAATTAAGGTGGTATTGATGGTACTGAAGGATAGTTGTAGTTTGCAAACTGACTGATGAATTGTGTCAAGCCACAGTCAGCTTTGTACTGATTTCCTTGACACATAAAAGGCAAGGACTCAGTGACTGTTGCTTAATGTGCATCTGTTTGAAATGAATAGCAACATCCATCCACTTCATAATAGGGATCCTCTTGCGAATAATACAATAAACATGTGAGAGATAAAGCCCATCAGAAGTGAACATGTCAGTCAGGGTGATAAATATGCTGATATGCTGACTCCATTCCTCTTCCACCCAAAACAAGATACAGCACATATGAAAAAATATGGAAATGCTCCCACAAGAGGTAACAAACTTTGAGACCACAATAACATGCACAAAGAACAGTTTCCAGCTGAGACAAAATAGGTGCTCCTTCTGTATTAATCTACAACATGCTATCAGTGTTAATTTGCTGCTCTTTGGGGTAGGGTGCCACAAGAAGTCCTGATAACAGCAAAATGCATTACAAAGCCTGGATGGAATGGACATAGTCATTGGTAGGTAATTCCACATGGAAAATGAGTAGAGTACAGTAGAGTAGAGTAGAGTAGAGTAGAGTAGAGTAGAGTAGAGTAGAGTAGAGTAGAGTAGAATAGAATAGAATAGAATAGAATAGAATAGAATAGAATAGAATAGAATAGAATAGAATAGAACTGAATTTAATTTAATTTAATTTAATTTAATTGAACTGAATTGAATTGAATTGAATTAACCAGGTTGGAAAAGACCTCTGAGATCATCAAGTCCAACCATACATCCAACACCATCTAATCAGCTAAACCATGGCACCAAGTGCACCGTCCAGACTCTTCCTAAACACCTCCAGTGATGGTGACTCCACCACCTCCCTGGGCAGCACATTCCAATGGCAAATCACTCTTCTTATGAAGAACTTCTTCCTAACATAAAGCAATTTTATTTTCTTTCAGCTAAAATTTGATTTTTATGTTTTTTAATTGCCATGGGTTCAGCCAGTTGAACCTGCAGATGAATATTCTGCTGGCATCATACTGGCTTCAAAAGGAAAGTGATGGCTGAAGCAAATTATCATGGGGCTTGAAGTTCAGATTGTAGTCTCAGGCTGCGCCAGGGCAGGTTTAGGCTGGATGTTAGGAAGAAGTTCTATACAGAGAGAGTGATTGCCCATTGGAATGGGCTGCCCATGGAGGTGGTGGAGTCACCTTCATTGGAGCTGTTCAGGAAGAGGCTTGATGGGGTGCTTGATTGCATGGTTTAGTTGTTTAGGTGGGTTGGATTGGTTGATGGGTTGGACACAATGATCTTGAAGGTCTCTTTCAACCTGGTATATTGTATTGTATTGTATTGTATTGTATTGTATTGTATTGTATTGTATTGTATTGTATAAGAGGCTTCCTGTCTCTGGTTACTGCTTCTGCTTGACTGTTTTGGGGTGTTGGCCTTTTCTTCTGGGTTGGATGTGGGCTTGAAAGGGTTGGGGGGAATAGTTTCATTACTGGCTTCTGCTTCTGCTTTTGCTGTGCTTTTCTGCAAAATAGGCTGAGGTAATTGTATAGCATATCATTTGATTAAACTCCTTATCTCAGCCTGGGTTTGTTTTTTGCATGTGTTACTTTCCCTCCCATCTGGAGTGGGGGCTTCACTTGGAGGGCAGACTGGGAAACCAGGACATTAATGTAATCTGTAAATAACAGTTGTGGGATAGAGTTTATATGTGCTGCATGCAAAGTTTCCAGAAAAGGAGATTAATGGCATGGAAATTGAGTAGAAGCCATGACACTTATCACTCTCTCTGATGCCAAACAGTGGCACTTGACTGAATGGATGGGATTTGGTTGTATAAACACAGGCAGCCAACACCATCTGAAGCCTCCTAACATCTTCTAACATCCCTGCAGGGATGGCAGGCAGGACTGGCAGATCTACACTCTCCTGAGCTTCAGCTGTTGCTCTGGAAAGGCATGTGTCCTTCACAGAGCTTTTGCCAATATGCTAGTCCAGATTCAGATACGGTGTTTCAAATGGCATGAAGTGTCAGTGTTTAGGCAACTGAATCCATCCTTGTTGCCTGAAATCACCTCCTAAATACTGTAAATTGTCAGAAAGGCACTGCATCCCACAAGTATCTTTCAAAAATACAATAGAATAGAATAGAATAGAATAGAATAGAATAGAATAGAATAGAATAGAATAGAATAGAATAGAATTAACCAGGTTGGAAAAGACTTCTGAGATCATCGAGTCTGACCTATCACCCAACACTATCTAATTGACTAAACCATGGCACTAAGTGCCCCATCCAGTATCTTCTTAAACACTTTCAGTGATGGTGACTCCACCACCTCCCTGGGCAGCACATTCCAATGGGCAATCACTCTCTCTCTGTAGAACTTCTTCCTGACATCCAGCCTAAATCTCCCCTGGTGCAGCTTGAGACTGCGTCCTCTTGTTCTGTCACAGGTTGCCTGGGAGAAGAGACCAACCCCCACCTGGCTACAACCTCCATTCAGGGAGTTGTAGAGAGCAATAAGGTCTCCCCTGAGTCTCCTCTTCTCCAGGCTAAGCAACCCCAGCTCCCTCAGCCTCTCCTCATAGGGCTTGTGCTCCAAACTCCTCACCAACTTTGTTGCCCTTCTCTGGACATGTTCCAGCAACTCAACATCTTTCCTAAACTGAGGGGCCCAGAACTGGACACAGGACTCAAGGTGTGGTCTAACCAGTGCTGAGTCCAGGGGCACAATGACTTCCTTGCTCCTGCTGGCCACACTGTTCCTAATGCAGGCCAGGATGCCATTGGCCTTCTTGGCCACCTGGGCACACTGCAGGCTCATGTTCAGCCTACTATCAACCAGTAGCCCCAGGTCCCTCACTGCCTGGCTGCTCACCAGCCACTGACCTCAACCTGTAGCACTGCATGGGGTGTGTTCACCGGCATTTGGATGTGTTAAATCTCATGCCCTTGGACTCTGCCCATCTGTCCAGCCTGTCGAGGTCCCTCTGCAGATCTCTCCTGCCCTCTAACAGATCGACACCTACCCCCAGCTTTGTGTCATCTGCACATCATTCCATGTAAGACATGGAGCCATTTTATTGTGGTATTATCTGATTAATGCTACTGATCCAGCTGAAGTCTTGAAGTAATTTCTCTCTGTGCATTAGTAAGATGTGCATCTTCCTAATCAAAATGATGTCATGCAGCCCTATGCCTTACTTGGTACCACCCATAACTGACAGGTTTGAATCTGTATGACTTTATTCACATGAATTTAATAAATCCATCTTCATCCAGTTTTAACAGCTGTCAGAGTATGGACCTAAAACTGCTAGGTCTTATGCTCCCCTGAGATGCCTGCCTTTCTCGTTTCCAGGTCTGCAAGGTGAAGTCATGATGAAAAATAATCTCTCACATTTAAGTGGATCTAGAGATCAGGATAGCAGCAGACCCCCCCCCCTGCTTCTTCATCACTGGATGCTAGCAAAAGCCAAGTTTTTTCTCAAGGGCTGACACTGGGTTTTTTTACTCTCCATAGGAATTCTGGGGTATTGTATTTGCTCCTGCCTTTTCCAGGAGTAATTACCTTCAATCACTGCTGCTTGTGTGTTGCACTTCCTGCCTGCTGCCCCATGATTTCACCTCTAAAAGCCTTAATTTGGTGTTTTAAGTATCTTCAAAGGCGTGTACGTGTGTTAATTAAATTACATGCCTAGGAGATAACAAAGAACAAGATACAAAGGCATTTTAAGCACACAAGACAGACTATCAAGTTCTAGCACAACAGGAATAAATTAATAATGGCCTTTTATAATGACTGAATTGTGTAGCTTTGTTTTTCTTGTAAGCAATAAGCCAAATAAAATTACTATGAATGGAAATCTAACAGCTTTCCTGTCCAATGTCTGGAGGATCTGCAAACAGAGAAATGAAGCTATATGCCACTGAAAAAATAAGTAAAATAATAATAATGATAATAACAAAAGGAGGTCCCAAGCTCCCCAATGAGAAAGCATTTAATTGAAATCTTGGATTCCAAAGAAGAGGCACTTTAATGTATAAAAAGTGCTTTTTGGCACAGGTGGGTACATTCACTCCACACGAAGATGCAGACGAAAAGGGCAGCATTTTCATGTATGCAGACATCTTTCTATGGAGTCTTGGCTCACTTTTGAGAAGACAATAGCTCCATAAAGAGATTCAGAAAAGTTATAAACATCTCCTAGCCACTGGCATGCCCCCTGTCCAAGTGCAAGTCCTCCAGCCTTCAAGTTAATTGATACATAGACAGGGAGGTACAGATATTCCTTAGGCTTTTGAACCATCCATGGTTTCATACACAAAGTCCCTTTGACACCAAAAGTTCTGTTTTTAACCTGACCACCACCACATAACCTTGATCATGTCAAAGAGCTTTCTGTCTGCCTGTCTGGCCAGCTTTACAATGAGCTACAAACTCTACCAGGAACAGCCCTTCAAACATAAGATATTTTAATTCCATTTCTGCCCCTGTCTAAGAAAACTTGCAATTCTTACAGAAACTGCTTAGGATGGTAACTTCATGCTAGACACTGGGAACAGAAAAGTGTCATGACATCTCCTTGTTCTCCTGTGCTGCAGCTGTAAAGGCCTGAACTTCTTAGTCCTTCAAAGATATTCTGTTGAACTCATGGGAAGCATAAAGATCTGGATATCTTCCACAGCAGGAAGCCATTCTGGAGGCCTGAAGCAGCTTGTTAAATGAAAATGTAATTTTTAACCTTTTCTTTTTAGTTTGGTTTTGCCCTTTTTTTTTTCTCTGTCGGGGGAGGGGTTGGGTTTTGTTCTTTGTTTTTCTGGAGGTAGCCCATGTAGTTTTACTAGCTCAGTTATCTAGTAGCTCTCTCTGACAACAAGCAGTCACTGTGATAGATTTGGTGCAACCTCTGCTTAACCAATACAATACAATACAATATACCAGGTTGAAAGAGACCTTCAAGATCATCACATCCAACCTATCAACCAATCCAACCCACCTAAACAACTAAACCATGCAACCAAGCACCCCATCAAGTCTCCTGAACACCTCCAATAAAGGTGACTCCACCACCTCCACGGGCAGCGCAATCCAATGGGCAATCACTCTCTTTGTATAGAACTTCTTCCTAACATCCAGCCTAAACCTCCCCTTGTGCAGCCTGAGACTGTGTCCTCTTGTTCTGGTACTGGCTGCCTGGGAGAAGAGACCAACCTCTGCCTGTCTACAACCTCCCTTCAGGTAGTTGTAGAGAGCAATAAGGTCACCCCTCAGTCTCCTCTTCTCCAGACTAAGCAACCCCAGCTCCCTCAGCCAACCTCTACATTTCCTAAGGGACCAGGCAGGGGCTGGTCTCTTCTCCCAGGCAACCAGCACCAGAACAAGAGGACACAGTCTCAAGCTGTGCCTGGGGAGGTTTAGACTGGATGTTGGGAAGAAGTTCTTCATAGGGAGAGTGATTGCACATTGGAATGGGCTGCCTGGGGAGGTGGTGGAGTCGCCATCACTGGGAGTGTTTAGAAGGAGACTGGATGGGGTGCTTGGTGCCATGGTTTAGTTGATTAGGTGGTGTTGGATGATGGGTTGGATGTGATAATCTTGAAGGTCTCTTCCAACCTGGTCTATTCTATTCTATTCTATTCTATTCTATTCTATTCTATTCTATTCTATTCTATTCTATTCTATTCTATTCTTCTATTCTATTCCATTCCATTCCATTCCATTCCATTCCATTCCATTCCATTCCATTCCATTCCATTCCATTCCATTCTGTTCTATTCCATTCAATTCCATTCCATTCCATTTTTCCATTCCATTCCATTCCATTCCATTCCATTCCAATGTGGGTGATGCAAATTCCACAGGGTGGACAAGTACGTGCAGATTAGTTGAGTCAACACTCAGTCATTTTAACAACAAGGCAACAGCTCCATCAGATATTTTTAACAATCCAATTATAAGATATAATTCCTCATTCTGATTTCTGCAAATGGGACTTTCAGGAGCCAGGACATCTGGATTTGCCAACGCTGACCTATATAATTCATGCACTGCCACTTGTGAGTAATGCAACCACCCAAATCTAGGTCATTAAGTTTTTCCCAATACTCCACAGCTCTCGCTGCACAGAATTCCTTTATTCATATCAGAAAATTAGTTTTGACTCCTGGGAAAACAGTCTGTTGTTAGTCTTTGAAAATTGATTTCATTATCCCCACAAAAATGGAAAAAAAAGGAGGGCCTGAGAGGTTATTCACAATGATGTCCATATTCATTTCAGTTTGTAAAACCAGTGTGTGCCTCCGTGTGGTGTCTGCATGCCTGCATATATATGTGTGTGAGAGAGAGGAAAGAAACAAACATTTCCATTTCTTCTCTTTCTTGCTTCCCGTTTGCAAATATTTGTTTGTTGTTTGAAGTGAAAAATGCAGAAAGCAAAACTAAAGCCCTCCAGGATAGCTGTGATTTCTCAGGTTCTTCCCCACATTTTTAGCAGGAAGTCTCATCTCTTTAAGATGAACTAATTGCAATACTTTTTTTTTTTAACTTTAAAAAGAAGTAGAGGCTGAAGATAAAAGGTAAAAAAGGACAATGGTATGGGCTGAGCTGTGTCATTCTTTCCTTGTACAGATCAATATGTGACGCTCATTGTAGTACACTTCCAGCTTTGCCTTTGAAACACAGATCAAGCTGGGTCAATGAGACAATCTTTTGTATTAAACCTTCTTTCTTCCGCAGTCTACGGACAGCTTGTGAACTGAGTCTTCTGCTGGGTAACTACAACAGCACCTGATTTCAAATGAGGCTTGCTCATAAGCAGTTCTTTGTGTTTTGTTGGGGGGGTTTTTGTGCTACTCACTGACTGTCACCAACGACTTAACAAGAGCAGAGTATTTTTAAGCCTTTGATCCTAAGAGCTCTTACTCATGTAAGTTGTCCTTAGTCACACCAGAAGTCTTACTGAAGTACTGGATAAGAAAAGATAAATAGCATTATGTGCATGAAACACAAGAATACAACATCCCACAAACAGAGTTCCTTTTTTTCCAAGGAGAACTACAGAATAAAACAGTTCAGGAGCACAAAAGTAGATTTCAGCAAACCCTTCGTATTCAGTTTCAGAAGCAAGGATTTAGAAGACAACCTTAGCCAAGGGAAGGGATAGATTCTGCAGCAAAGTTTCTGAAAAGAGCCTTAAATTCTTGCCTGCCCTTGTACCCTGTACCCAACATAAACAGAAAAGACAATGCAGGTCTCACAGCTCACTTTTAATGTGCCTTTAAGATAATCAAAGCTTAGCCTAACCCCGGTAAGAAGTCCTCTGTTTTTCCAGCAGTAATTCTTTCTACAGCTTCAGCTTTTTTGCTTCTCTGTATTGTGCTGATTGACACAACAATTCTCATTACCTACATACAGTTAGCTGGATTTGTTTGACTGAGAGGCATGAAACTTGTCTCTGCCTCTTTCTGTTTATGAGGTTTAAAGATACACCATTCACTAGCATTCTAAAATAGCCCCACACTCATAAATCATGTCTGGGTAGACATCCCTGGAAATGTTACTGTCAGGGATGCTATGGTGACATTGGCTATGCAGGTCCACCTAATATTTACTGCAATTACCTACCAGGGGATAAGAAATAGCTCTTCTCTCACAGTGAATACTCTATACCCTTAAGAAAACACATTGAAAGACATGTAATAAGATGAACTATAAAGATGTCATTTCAAAACAAATTTGGGGTTTGTTTACTACTCTAGCTTAAGGTGTAGGAGGATATATATTTTTTCAGTGTATTCTATAATACTGAAATCTTCTTGAAGAAACTCAAAGTGCATTTTCTTCCTTCAGTCATAAAAAAGCAGTTCTCCAAAGGCAAGAATTAAAAATCCTTTTCCAGAAGAAAGCTCTATCTAAGCCGTTTGAAGGGTAAGTTTCCCAAGGAAAGAGCCCAGCCTCACTGGGCTGGAAACTGAGCACCACCTCAGTGCTCATAGTGTGCATTATTTAGGGGGTGGGTAGATGGAGTTCTGGCTGCCACTGTAAGAGATGCCTATCACCTCCTACAACTCCTTAATATGAAATGCACAAAATCAAGTCCTCACTCTGTGAAAACATGGTCTGAGAACTGCAAGAGACACAGAATCACCAAGGTTAGAAGAGACCTCAAATATCATCAAGTCCAAATTGTCACCACAGACCTCATGACTAAACCGTGGCACCAAGTGCCACATCCAATCCCCTCTTGAACACCTCCAGGGATGGTGACTCCATCACCTCCCTGGGCAGCACATTCCAATGGCTAACAACTCTCTCAGTGAAGAACTTTCTCCTCACCTGGAGCCCAAACTTCCCCTGGCACAGCTTGAGACTGTGTCCTCTTGTTCTGGTGCTGGTTGCCTGGGAGAAGAGACCAAAACCCTCCTGACTACAACCACCCTTCAGGAAGCTGTGGACAGCAATAAGGTCTCCCCTGAGCCTCTTCTTCTCCAGGCTAAACAATCCCAGGTCCCTCAGCCTCTCCCCATAGGGCTTGTGCTCGAGGCCTCTCCCCAGCCTCATTGCCCTTCTCTGGACACGTTCAAGTGTCTCATAACACCGTGATGAAGTGAGGAACAAATATAAGCAAATTAAAATGATGACTCCTGAATTTATGTTAGAATTTATTTACTTTTCTGCTGGCCTAGGAATTGGGAATGTTAGTGTGGGACCTAGACAAGGTTCATGAGTTCTCTCATGTATGTCTTATAAGATACAGTTTTAGACCACAACTTCTGACGGCAGCTGTAGGGTTTCATGCCTACGGAAAATAATTCAAAGCTTTAAAGCAACATCTCTGTGCAACAAGGGAATTCTTATTTCAGGTACTAACATAATTACCTGATTTTTTGACATTCTCATGCTAAGGAATATCAAATCTAAAATCCATTTTAAGAAAGGTTGGAGCCAGGTGGGGGTTGCTCTCTTCTCCCAGGCCACCAGCACCAGAACAAGAGGACACAGTCTCAAGCTACACCAGGGGAGGTTTAGGCTGGATATTAGGAATTGAAATTCTTCACAGAAAGAGTGATTGGCCATTGGAATGTGCTGCCCAGGGAGGTGGTGGAGTCACCATCACTGGAGGTGTTTAGGAAGAGCCTGAATGGGGCACTTGGCACCATGATTTAGTTGATTAGATAGTGTTGGGTGATAGGTTGGACTCAATGATCTCAAAGATATTTTCCAACCTGGTCTGGTCTATTCTATTCTATTCTATTCTATTCTATTCTATTCTATTCTATTCTATTCTATTCTATTACTCTACTCTACTCTACTCTACTCTACTCTACTCTACTCTACTCTACTCTACTCTACTCTATTCTAGTCTATTGTGGGTCATTTGTATATGTACCTTGAGCTCCAGTTTTGCACTGGAGTTTTCAGCATAGTACATGCTACATCTGCAAGCTTAAGAATATAATTTGCCAATATCAACAGTGGGCACTAAAAGCTCAGGATTCTTAAAATTCTCTAATACCACCAATCGTGTTACTTTTCCATCCAGCACTCACACATCCCAAAAAGTCAAGCCCACGCTTGGAGGTGTGAAAATTTATTGTGAAAATGAATTCTTTCTCAACTGAAGTGACATGGAAAAAGCTTAAGACTATTCTAGGTAAAACATAGCCTAGATAGGAATAGAATAGAAAATAGAATAGAATAGAATAGAATAGAATAGAATAGAATAGAATAGAATAGAATAGAATAGAATAGAATAGAATAGAATAGAATAGAGTAGGATGGGCTGGGCTGGGCTGGAATGGAATGGAATGGAATGGAATGGAATGGAATGGAATGGAATGGAATGGAATGGAATGGAATGGAATGGAATGGAATGGAATGGAATGGAATTAACCAGGCTGGAAAAGACCTTTGAGATCATTGAGTCCAACCTATCATCCAACACCATCTAATCAACTTAAGAATGGCACCCCATCCAGTTTCTTACTAAACACTTCCAGTGATGGTGATTCCACCACCTCCCTGGGCAGCCCATTCCAATGGCCAATCACTCTTTCTGTGAAGAACTTCTTCCTAACATCCAGCCTAAACCTCCCCTGGTGCAGTTTGAGACTGTGTCCTCTTCTTCTGGTGCTGGTGGCCTGGGAGAAGAGACCAACTCCCCATGGCTACAGCCTCCCTTCAGGTAGCTATAGACAGCAATAAGGTCTGCCCTGAGGCTCCTCTTCTCCAGGCTAAGCAACCCCAGCTCCCTCAACCTCTCCTCATAGGGCTTGTGCTCCAAAACCCTCACCAGTCCCTAGGCATAGGTTTGAAATGCCTGCTGTAACCAAGAAGGTGACACAGAGCAAACAGAGGCAACATAGGACCTACCCAAAGTCCATTTGCAAGTAGCCAGGAAGGATCAAAATTAGCACTAGGTGTCTGTGTTTAGGTGTTTTTATTAAGCCTGAATGCACAGTTATCAAAGAAAGAAAAAATGTTCCCTAACAAGAATCTATGTTTTTTTCTTTCTCTTTCAGACATTCAGCAAATCAACTCTGAAATAAATGCATTCAGATTGGATGTGTTATTGCTGCTGAGAATAAGCATGCCTCCCATCATATTCTCCCCCTCTTTGTGTGACTTGGTGCTGCTGTCTCTGTCTTGATTCACTCTGGATGCTGGGTTACTAATTTAGTGGCTTTGCAGGACAATGGAATGCAACAAAAGCAGCGTAAAACACATCCTAATCAAAAATTTAATGTGATACCCATAATTGTAATCTGTTCCTTTCAATATATATGGCATTCACTTGTTCTCCCATTCTTTTGTCTTCTTGCAATTGCACCCATTAACTTTGTGGTGTAAGAATACCAATTCCTCTATACATTCAGGCAACAGAGACTTCATTCACATGTGTTTGTAAACAAAGATGCAGAAATCCCTTAAGGTTTTAATCTTTCTTGGGAATAAATATGGGTTTTTTTCACTTTTATTTTTGCTATATAGCACAAGAACTATTGTGCAGATCCCTCCTTTGTGTTTTACTGGTCAAGGCAACCCATTGCACAAATACAGGCTGGGCAGTGACTGAGGAGAGAGACTTGGGGGTGCTGGTGGATGGGAGGCTCAACATGAGCTTTCAACGTGCACTTGCATCCCGGAAGTCCAATCAGATCCTGGGCTGCATCAAGAGAAGTGTGGCCAGCAGGGCAAGGGAGGGGATTCTACCCTCTACTCAGCTCTGGTGAGACCCCACCTGGAGTACTGCCACCTATTCTGGAGCCCCTATTACAAGAGGGATATGGACGTGCTGGAACGTGTCCTGAGAAGGGCCATGAGGATGATCAGAGGGCTGGAGCACCTCTCCTATGAGGACAGACTGAAGGAGTTGGGGCTGTTCAGTCTGGAGAAGAGAAGGCTCCCAGGTGACCTCATTGTGGCCTTTCAGTATCTGAAGGGGGCCTGCAAGAAGGCTGGAGAGGGACTTCTCAGGATCTCAAGTAGTGCAAGGACTAGAGGCAATGGAATGAAGCTGGAGGTGGGGAGATTCAGGCTGGATGTGAGGAGGAGGTTCTTCCCCATGAGAGTGGTAAAGCCCTGGAATGGGTTGTCCAGGGAGGTGGTTGAGGCCCCGTCCCTGGAGGTGTTTAAGCCCAGGCTGGATGAGGCTCTGGCCGGCCTGATCTAGTGTGGGGTGTCCCTGTCCATGGCAGGGGTGTTGGAACTAGATGATCCTTGTGGTCCCTTCCAACCCTGACTGATACTATGGTACGACTATGAATTGATGACCTGAAAAACAAAGCTCTTCTGTAGGCAGATTAACCAGGAATACTTGTGAAAGCATTGTCTCCTAAGATTCAAAGAGAAGTAAAGAAAAATGCTGTAATTACAAGTAACACAGCCCTGTGAGATTCCAGCAACGTTAAAAATCAAGTGATTACCATTTAACTGCTTTCAATCAACTTTCATGTAATAACTTAACATCAGGGACTCAGAAAAACAGCAGTTAAGAAAAGCAGAGAATTACGTAGTTGATAACCCCTTCGTTACAAAAGCAATCTTTATCCTTGAAAGATGACTGACTGACAGCCTCAAATGAAGTCCTCTTTGCAGCAGCAGAGGAAGTTCATTGAGGCCAGCACTGAAACAAATACCCTTCCCGCATCACTAGTGTCCTAGATTAGGTTACAAGGTTATCTCTTGGAAGACATGGATGCACAGGTTCACAGAGGAAAGTTCAGTGTTGTGTGAAAGAAGGCAAATTCCAAGAGTGAGAAGAGTGATGGTAGGGACATTGGTTTTGGGGAGGGTTAAAGGAAATAAGTTCAAAATGGCCCTATGTAACTGGCCATATGCTTTTTCAGAAGAGAATGCAATTAACCAGGATGGAAAAGACCTTCAAGATCATTAAGTCCAGCCTATCACCCAACACTATCTAATCAACTAAACCATGGCACCCAGCACCCCATCCTCTCTCTTCTTAAACACCTCCAGTGATGGTGACTCCACCACCTCCCTGGGCAGCACATTCCAATGGCCAATCTCTCTTTCTATGAAGAACTTCTTCCTAACATCCAGCCTAAACCTCCCCTGGCACAGCTTACACTCTTGTACTGGTGCTGGTTGCCTGGGAGAAGAGACCAACCCCCACCTGGCTACAACCTCCCCCTGCCATTCTACAACCTCCCTTCAGGTAGTTGTAGACAGCAAGGTCTCCCCTGAGCCTCCTCTTCTCCAGGCTAAACAATCCCATATCCCTCAGCCCCTCTTCATAGGGCTTGTGCTCCAAACCCCTCACCAGCTTTGTTGCCCTTCTCTGGACACCTTCCAGCAACTCAACATCTTTCCTAAACTGAGGGGCCCAGAAATGGACACAGGACTCAAGGTGTGGCCTGACCAGTGCTGAGTACAGGGGAGAATGACCTCCCTGCTCCTGCTGGCCACATTGTTCCTGATGCAGGCCAGGATGCCATTGGCCTTCTTGGCCACCTGGGCACACTGCTGGCTCATATTCAGCCTACTATCAACCAGTACCCCCAGGTCTCTCTCTGCATGGCTGCTCTCCAGCCACTCTGACCCCAGCCTGTAGCTCTGCATGGGGTTTATTCTATTCTTGTGGCCAATGTGTAGAACACAGCACTTAGATGTGTTAAACCTCATGCCCTTGGACTGCGCCCATCTGTCCAACCTGTCAAGGTCCCTCTGCATATCTCTCCTACCCTCTAACAGATCAACACCTGCCCCCAGCTTGGTGTCATTTGCAAATTTACTGATGATGGACTCAATCCCCTTGTCAAGATCATCAATAAAGACATTCTTCTCAACTTAGGTACCTTGCTGAAATGTTGGAGCTATGATAAAGATATTTAACCTTCACATTATTGCTATGCAGGACATTTGGAGTTTTGGTTCCTCAGATATATTGCTTTCAGGCTGTGGAGACTCTGCAAATCCAACTAACTTGCCAGATACCTGAAGTCAGGTGTCAGTCTGGGCTGAAGTCAGCCCAGAGCTTGTGTAGGGCAGTGAGCTAGTGTAACTGCAGCTATATGTCCTATATGTAACTTGGTCTATACGCACATAGTTAGCAAATGGAAAGAAAGATTTGAACTTCACAGCAGTGAGAAAAAACAGAATGTGATATTATTATTTTCCTGCTATTATTTATTATTAATGATTTGATTCCTCTGAGAAGGGTTGACATCAATGTCAGTTGCCACTTCGCAGCACTTCTAAGGAACAGGCCCATTATTAATTAATTATTATTATTGTATTACTGCACCAGCTGCGTGATAGGTGATTTACAGACACATTCAGGCAGGATCCCTACAAGAAATGTTTAAAATCTAAAACATGAAATTTACAAACAGCATTACAGACAAATGAGTGGGAGAAAGAGTCAGGATGACAGCAGTGATTGTCTTTGTTTCAAGGTCACTGAGAAAAACCCTGGGCTCAGGGGAGTCCATGGGAACTTTACTGTTGAGCCTAGAGGCCCAGAAGTTTACAACTCAGTTTTGCTTCACAGAGAGCTCTCTTCTTGCTGATTTAATGGGAGAGATCACAGAACCACAGAATCACCAAGGTTGGAAGAGACCTCAAAGATCATCAAGTCCAACCTGTCACCAAAGACCTCTTCACTAAACCATGGCACCAAGTGCCACTTCCAGTCCCCTCTTGAACACCTCCAAGGGATGGTGACTCCACCACCTCCCTGGGCAGCCCATTCCAATTGCTAACGACTCTGAGTGAAGAACTGGTTGCGGACAAGAAGCTCAACAGGAGCTCTCAATGTGCACTTGCACCCCGGAAAGCCAATCAGATCCTGGGCTGCATCAAGAGAAGTGTGGCCAGCAGGGCAAGGGAGGGGATTCTTCCCCTCTACTCAGCTCTGCTGAGACCCCACCTGGAGTACTGCCTCCAGTTCTGGAGCCCCTATTACAAGAGGGACATGGACGTGCTGGAACGTGTCCAGAGAAGGGCCATGAGGATGATCAGAGGGCTGGAGCACCTCTCCTATGAGGACAGACTGAAGGAGTTGGGGCTGTTCAGTCTGGAGAAGAGAAGGCTCCGAGGTGACCTCATTGTGGCCTTTCAGTATCTGAAGGGGGCCTGCAAGAAGGCTGGGGAGGGACTTCTCAGGATCTCAGGTAGTGATAGGACTAGGGGGAATGGAATGAAGCTGGAGGTGGGGAGATTCAGGCTGGATGTGAGGAGGAAGTTCTTCCCCATGAGAGTGGTGAAGCCCTGGAATGGGTTATCCAGGGAGGTGGTTGAGGCCCCATCCCTGGAGGTGTTTAAGCCCAGGCTGGATGAGGCTTTGGCCAGCCTGATCTAGTGTGGGGTGTCCCTGCCCATGGCAGGGGGTTGGAACTAGATGATCCTTGTGGTCCCTTCCAACCCTGACTGATTCTATGATTCTATGATTCTATGAACTTCCTCCTCACCTCGAGCCTGGTGCAGCTTGAGACTGTGTCCTCTTGTTCTGAGATAAAGGGTTCAAGCCTATCTTCAGATGCCATTGCAGCATCAGTTGCAGGTCAGGGAAATGAGATGTAGCATCAAGAGACTTAGGACTCAGACGTAAAATGTTGGCAGAATGAACTTGTGGAAGAATGTGAGGATGACCATGAAGAAGTGGTTGGCAGCCAATCAATGGAGTACTCAAATTATCATCTCTGGTGAACATGTTATTTTTCCCTTCTGTCCAGCCTTTGGGTGTTAAAAGGGAAAACATATCCATGGTTATGTCTGCTTCCTAAAATAGATGGAGCTAGTTTCCTCTCACTTATTATGTGTTTTAACTCGTCGCAAACTCAATTACTTC
The DNA here is from genome assembly GCA_033816785.1 of Picus viridis. NCBI lineage: Eukaryota > Metazoa > Chordata > Aves > Piciformes > Picidae > Picus > Picus viridis. Next base: position 84,635,218 of record CM066566.1, on the reverse strand, counting down.
ACTGAACTTACTTATGGACTGCATGAGAAAAATGCTGTCTTTGGATTAATCCAACCTGACAGAGGCTTCTAAGGGAAAAAGTAGCTTTGCCCAAGAATCTCTTTGCAGTAAATACAGAGGGATAATGACCTCCAGAGGATAATTCTGCCCACTGGGAAGTTGAGTCACCCTCTGGATGTTTCTGCCTTTCTCCACTGACTGCGGAGTTTAGAGTGACGAGATTCTTAACTCCAGCATCTCAGCGAGGTACCTAAGTTGAGCAGAATGAATCCACACCTCTATGCCTATGCATAATTTAAATATACACCTCCCAGTAGCTCTGCTACAGGCCAAGTAATTGCTGAGATCTAAGTGACAGCAAAAGATAATCAATAGTTTGGAAGACCATTAAGGACTGCTTGGATTACTTGCGCTTTGCAGGGCTCTTCAAGAGTGCTTTCTGCCTGTTAATATTTCACTTACAGTGTTCTTAAATGTCAGAATCTGACTGGACTTGTCTCTTCCTGAAAGGCAAATAGCCAAGTTTTGTATCTGGCATCATGCTTATTTATTTACAGCCTATTTTGAAGAAGGGGGAAAAAAATGAAAAAGATTAGTTCAGTCAATCAAGGATTTCAATATATTTATATGGTGCAATGGTGTATAAGTTTATTGGCTATGATTTCGTGATGTGGAATAGGGAGAAAGCTCTCTTGGAAAAATGTATTGTTATTTTATATGAAATTCATGATGCTATTAAGTCTTTGGTCTCATATACTGTGAAGTGTAGCATTTCACAGATAAACTATCTTGATGTTTTCATTTCAAAGACAGGTAATAAGTGGAATACAACAATTTCCTGGAAACCCCAGACAGGAATAATCTGCTTTATGCAACCAGCCACTATCCTGAGGCTCTTAAAAGAGTTTTACTTTATAGCCACTTTGAGAACCTGTAGGACCTGCAATCCTGGCACTGGCTGCTTGGTAAAGATGGATTAGGTGATTATAAATACAAGGAGTGGGACTAAAAAGAAGAATATGTCATGGAAGCAAATGACACTTGCATTAAAGGAAAACAGTAGGATGCTGCTGTAAATGGAAACAGATAAAAATAAGGATTTTTGGTTTTCAGTCTTACTTTATGGATCATCCTGTCCAAGACAGTCCATAGTGACACCACTCATTCTTCCTTCCCTGCCAGCATGATCCTTTTCTTCCATAATTTCACAGAGGTGGAAAGCATCCCTTGGCTTCCATGCTTCATCCCTTTGCTTCATTGTGCATGCTCTTTCTTTGATGGGTGCAGAGATACAGCCTTTTCTGTCCATGCTCCAAACTGGCAGGGTATCATAAGAGATGTAAGCATATTGGGACAGCTTTGTGTCCAAAGGATAGCCATAGGCAATGTAATTTTAACATTGTAATGTATTTCCAGACTGAGAAAGAAATATTCATGTCTACTTATGACTAACATCAACAGATACATAGATTGTACATTTTTTTTCTCTTAAGCCATGTATTTTCCATAGTGGAGATCTGTTCTGTGCTTGCACAGTGCCTAGCACAAGGCACACTGGTCTGTAAAACAAGCTTCTGGGAAATAAGCCAATGCTAGTAGCAATAAAGAAGAAATTAGTCAGTCAAGAATGGTTTAAATACAGCAAAATGTGATATCTAATTCTAATTACATGGTCATTCAATCCACAACATGGATATGAGTTTGAGATACACTTCTTCATCTTTATTTAAAATACACATACAATACCAATTTCAGAGACACACACACTCAAATTAGTCTCAACTAAACAATTAGATATCCATTAGTAATGCCATCGAAATCACTATTGAAAACCTCCTGATTCACCCTGAGATAACAGGGTACATAGATTTCCATTGCAAGAGAGACTTTTATTTCATGTGGAAATACTGCATTAATTTTTGCTATTTCAATAACATAAATCTGAACTATTTTCACTGTAAATGCCCTCAGGATTTGGCTTTTTGGCAAAGTTTTGTACCACGGAGATGTATACTTGGTAAAGGGAAAGAGAAAGATAACTCCAGAGAAAAAATTTAACTCCAAAGTGAAGTTAACCTTAAGAGCTATTTACCTACCTTCACAGGCTTACACAGTAGTTTGGGAGTAATTTCATTTCCATATTGCAGATCCTTAGGTTCTTCCCCAAAGGTTTTTTCCTCTGAAATCGTCAGTCAGCAGATTTCTTCCATGAAATAGAATAGAATAGAATAGAATAGAATAGAATAGAATAGAATAGAATAGAATAGAGTAATAATTAGGAATAGAATTATAATTAGGAATAGAATTAGGAATAGGAATAGGAAATAGAATAGAATAGAATAGAATAGAATAGAATAGAATAGAATAGAATAGAATAGAATAGAATAGAATAGAATAGAATAGAATAGAATAGAATAGAATAGGCTCGAGGTGAGGAGGAAGTTCTTCATGGAGAGAGTCATTTGTCATTGGAATGGGCTGCCCAGGGAGGTGCCATGGTTTAGTCATGAGGTCTGTGGTGACAGGTTGGACTCGATGATCTTTGAGGTCTCTGCCAACCTTGGTGATACTGTGTGATACTGGAATAGAATAGAATAGAATAGAATAGAATAGAATAGAATAGAATAGAATAGAATAGAATAGAATAGAATAGACCAGACCAGACCAGACCAGACCAGACCAGACCAGGTTGGAAAAGACATTCAAGATCATCGTGTCCAACCTATCAATTCAGAATTCTCCTCAGATATTGGCCTGAGTAAGGTTTTTGAGTGAAGTGCACAGGCAGTTCAGAGATTACTTTCCATGTGTAAAAATTATTATCCTAGGTTTATTGATAAGATCTATAGATACACAGATACTAGGTGATAGCCAGAAAGGACCTTCAGGCATACTAGAAGACAAATCATAAAGGAAAAAGCAAATACATAAAGAAAAACTAAAAAGACTGAATTTCAAAACATTGGATTTTGTTCAGAGCCTCCTCAATTTCTCTTGCTTTGCAGGGACCAGGCATGCCTCAGCATTCACCACTGGCCATTTCTGCAGTAATTCTAGAACAGTTGCTTACTTATTCCAGAACTGAACATCTCTTTCTCACTAAGTGATCAAGTAGGCAGAAGTGGCCTGTGCAGTTCAGAAATTAATACAAACTTTAGCAGTCAGGTGTATTTTGCACACAGATAATACGCAGGCTAGAATTTCCTACTGCCCTAGAAACTGTTTCAACAACCTTTCTACAGGAAGATGCACTTTTGTTTCTTAGTATGGAAAATGTGTTTCTTACCATCTGTTCCATATTTATAATTCTTTAGTTTATATTAAAGGAAACAGTAAACTACAGGGACATTATGCATGCAATTGAGGATTTTATAAGGTTCAATAAATTCCCTCTTAACAATCAGTTTTAAGCCTACATAAATTCTAATCTTTCATCTGCTCTACGTTTTGCTTTCTCAGTTCCTCAATCAGTTTTGTTGCTCAGTTCTCTACTTTAAGATCACACATCAATTTTATGACAAGGTAACAGGCTAAACTTCCTTCTCTAAGAGAGTCTGTGTGGAAGAGCTATAGCACCTGATCAGAACTAAAGCCATAGAAAGCACCAATATTTATATTGGGCTGGCAAATCAAAGACTTGCAAAGAATATTCCCAGTGAAGCCCATTTAAAGTATTTTGAGTTTTCTCAGCAATTTATCTTTTCATTGACAGCAGGCAGCTCATTCCCAGAACAAAGGTGATGATGACCTACATTTAGAATGTGGTTAGAAAAAAAAAGGTCATCTCTTAAGTTTTTTGACCATAGATCAAGAATGGGATGGGATGGGATGGGATGGGATGGGATGGGATGGGATGGGATGGGATGGGATGGGATGGGATGGGATGAATAGAATAGAATAGAATAGAATAGAATAGAATAGAATAGAATAGAATAGAATAGAATAGAATAGAATAGGAATGGAATGGAATGGAATGGAATGGAATGGAATGGAATGGAATGGAATGGAATGGAATGGAATGGAATGGAATGGAATGGACCAGGTTGGAAAAGACCTTTGAGATCATTGAGTCCAACCTATCATCCAACACCATCTAATGAACTAAACCATGGCACCAAGTGCCCCATCAAGTCTCCTCCTAAACACCTCCAATGATGGTGACTCCACCACCTCCTTGGGCAGCACATTCCAATGGGCAATCACTCTCTCTGTGTAGAAATTCTTCCTAACCTCCAGCCTAAACCTCCCCTGGCACAGCTTGAGACTGTGTCCTCTTGTGTGGGTGACTTAGCCCCCTTCTGAGTCACCATAATCTACCATCCATGAGACTGGGCCAAGATTGGACTGTCTTGTTGCCCTTGCAGAGTGTAAGGAATTTATGAATTTATAATTAAGATATGTCAAATAAGGTTAATAAAAATATTAATAACTTTTTATTACTATGGAAAGTTGCCCAAAACATATTAAATAGGTTCAATACAAGGTTGGAATATATATTTGCAATGGGAATGTACAATATTTAGGCAAATATAACAGTTTTTAACAATTTTAAGCAATGACATGAAATTAAGTGCAAGCAAAAGGACACAGTCTCAAGCTGCACCAGAGCAGGTTTAGGATGGATGTTAGGAAGAAATTCTTCACAGAAATAGTGATTGGCATTGGAATGTGCTGCCCAGGGAGGTGGTGGAGTCGCCATCACTAGAGGTGTTTAGGAAGAGACTGGAGGTGTTTAGGTAGAGACTGGGTGGTGCACTTGGTGCTCTGAGTTTAGGAGGGATGTTGACTTGCTGGAATGTGTCCAGAGAAGGGCAACAAAGTTGGTGAGGGGTTTGAAACACAAACCCTATGAGGAGAGACTGAGGGAGCTGGGGTTGCTTAACCTGCAGAAGAGGAAGACTCAGAGGTGACCTTCTTGCTCTCTACAACTGCCTGAAGGGAGGTTGTAGACAGGTGGAGGTTGGTCTCTTCTTCCAGGCAGCCAGCACCAGAACAAGAGGACACAGTCTCAGGCTGCACCAGGGGAGGTTTAGGCTGGATGTTAGGAAGAAGTTCTATACAGAAAGAGTGATTGCCCATTGGCATGGGCTGCCTGGGGAGGTGATGGAGTCACCATCATTGGAGGTGTTCAGGAGGAGACTTGATGGAGTGCTTGGTGCCGTGGTTTAGTTGTTTATGTGGATTGGATTGATTGGTAGGTTGGACATGATGATCTTGAAGGTCTCTTTCCAACCTAATTTATTCTATTCTATTCTATTCTATTCTATTCTGTTCTATTCTATTCTATTCTATTCTATTCTATTCTATTCTATTCTATTCTATTCTATTCTATTCCTATTCTATTCTATTCTATTCTATTCTATTTCTATTCTATTCTATTCTATTCTGTTCTTCTGTTCTATTCTAACAACTACTGGGAGTAACAGCAAAGCAATGAGTCTAGATTTCCAGACAGACAGCAGCTTTGCAGCACAGGAGACAGATCCCAAAACCTTCTCCAGCCTGTATATAATTATTTTTTTCAGGATGAGACAGCATCAGGAAATTACTAGGTTTAGGCTGGATGTTAGGAAGAAGTTCTATACAGAGAGAGTGATTGCCCATTAGAATCGGCTACCTGTGGAGGTGGTGGAGTCACCTTCATTGGAGGTGTTCAGGAGGAGACTTGATGGGGTGCTTGGTGCCATGGTTTAGTTGATTAGGTGGTGTTGGATTGGTTGATGGGTTGGACGCAATGATCTTGAAGGTCTCTTTCAACCTGGTGGATTGGATTGGATTGGATTGGATTGGATTGGATTGGATTGGATTGGATTGGATTGGATTGCATTTGGGAATTTCTGATAAGGATTCAAATCTTTCAGACAGAATAAGGAACTGGTTGCATTTTCTTCCTCATTTCAACCAACTGCTCCAAGTTCTACCCTAGTGATAAATGAGAATAAATATTTTGTCATTTTACAAAACTTTCTTAGGCCGAAAGAGTTTCTCACTAGTTAGCTGTGTCTTTAGGACAATGAGAATCACATTGCTTAGTGAATTTCCTCTCTGCTGGAAAGGTGTTGACCCAGTCAATACTACTTGAGAATTAGCATTGTTCATGACAGTGATGCTTTGTTGCTTCTGAGTTTTAAATGTGCTTCTGTGTTTTGTCAGGTCATAAAACAATTTCATCACACATCTGGGTACTTTGTAAATACACAAGCTTCTACTCTTCATCTCAATTTGAAGAATCCCTCTGACCACTTGACATTCCTCATATTTATGACAGATTATGACTCACTGCTCTTCCTGTCACCTAGGAAGACATATGAAAAGGGTTAGCATCTGGGTTCTTTTAACTTCATTCTTTTTCCTAGTGACACACTCCTTGGCCTCTGGAAATTATACTGAGATTCCCCATCCACAGAGAGCCTCATTGACACTAATAATGATGCCCTTTGGCACAGTCTTCAACTTGTACTGCTTCTGGTGTAAGCTTACGGCCTAAATCAGTAGTCTGCTCACTGTAGCAAATGGAGAAACTCAGTGTTTACATCATTGGGAGTGAGGGAAGGATCAGTTCTTACACATTTTTATGGTTTCATTTCCCTGCAGCTGTGCTGTCACTCTTGTCTTTTTCATCTGATCCCACAAATACAAAGAAAAAAGGAATAGTATCTATATTGTGCAAGAAAATTTCTGTGGAAGGGATGTAGGCAAAGAACACTGAGGTGTACATCTGTTTTCTTGCAGGTTACCAAAGGACCTATGACCTTCAACGTAGGTCTCCAGAAAACAAATACAGATTTTATGGAAAGATTGACAGTTTCTAGGAAGAGCTTTGATGCTGATGCTAATGTCTGTTCCCTAAAATATTAAACAGTAATACAAATATTGTTTCTTAATAAAGCAAAGGCCCCAGAAAAAATACAGATCAAAGATAGGTTATAACTGGCATGTACTTTAAATGCACAGAGATTTCTGATTACAGAAAAGGTTCTGTCAGTGACTGAACACACAGTATGAATAGAAGAATGGAATGAATGGAATGGAATGGAATGGAATGGAATGGAATGGAATGGAATGGAATGGAATGGAATGGAATGGAATGGAATAACAGAATAGAATAGAATAGAACAGAACAGAATAGAATAGAATAGAATAGAATAGAATAGAATAGAATAGAATAGAATAGAATAGAATAGAATAGAATAGAATAGAATAGAATAGAATTAACCAGGTTGGAAGAGACCTTCGAGATCATCAAGTTCAGCCTATCACCCAACACCATGTAATCAAATAAACCATGGCACCAAGTGCCCCATCCAGCCTCTTTCTAAACACCTCCAGTGAGGGTGACTTCACCACCTCCCTGGGCAGCCCATTCCAATGGCAAATCACTCTTTCTGGAAAGAACTTCTTCCTAACATCCAGCCTAACCCTGCCCCCACCCAGGTGCACCTTGAGACTGTGTCCTCTTGCTCTGGTGCTGGTTGCCTGGAAAAAGAGACCAGCCCCCACCTGGCTACAACCTCTCTTCAGGGAGTTGTAGAGAGCAATAATGTCTTCCCTGAGCCTCCTCTTCTCCAGGCTAAGTAAACCCAGCTCCCTCAGTCTCTCCTCATAGGGCTTGTGCTCCAAACCCTTAACTGGTAAAGGCAAAATGAGCCTCTTGGTAGAGGAAAGAAAGGGATGAAGAAGAGCAAGTGATTTTCCTGCTAGTATGACCCCAGTATTTTTTTCTCAAAACAAGGCCAGTGAGCTAAAGGATTAATTTGTGTTTTACTGCCTTCTTGGACCTCACCTGAGACAGTCATGTGCTGAGCATCACATTGTGCTGTGCTGTCCAGTAGTGCTGAAGAAGCTCAACTGACCCAAGGAGGAAAGGCATGGGATTTCTTGTTTTGTATGTGGACACATACCCATGTGTTACAGCATACACAGGAACCCCACAATTTTCAGGCTCTTGCAACTCTTTTTTTTTTGTAGTGTAAGCCACCTATGAGTGCCTCCCCTAAGTTAACACAGGAATATGTGCATGCACTTCCCTCCTCCTTAATAAAAACAAAGGCATTTTTTCTGTTCTTACCTTGGGTAAACAGCGCCCTCAAACATTTTCCATCAGTGTTGTGAGAGCTCCCTCTCCTGTTACAAAGGACTCTATCATCTGCTTTAGAGTCAGTTTTGGTTTACAGGGCCGAAACACAGATAAACTGGCAGGCTGGCAGAGGAGACAATGCTAAGTTCAGCTACAGACCATGCAAGTTCAGCTACAGAGCAGCTACAGACCACTTTTCCACCCGGCAAAGTGCCATGCAAAGGAATGTCCCTGATGACAGAAGGCTGATTTTAGACCCCTGTCTCTCCTAGATCCATCTTTTGTTTCTCTGGTCTTATTCTGTCCTGAGGTTCCTCACTGGCTTTGATCAGGAAGAAAGTGAAAAACAAAACCCTGCCCTTTCAGAAAAATGCACTGGAAGCACAAATGAACATATTCTGAGAGATCTGATCCATTGTAAGGTGTAGCTGGTGGCAGGGCCAGATGTAAAGAGGTAGAATAGGGCTTTTAGGCTGTTTAGTGTCAGATTATTATCCAGTAATCTGGTATTGCTTATTTTATTTAATTACCTGATGGCAAATAACAAGCTCAATAAATACTACTGTAGACATCACATATGGTGGCTCAAAAAACACAAACCATACACACACATCTTCCATCTTGTCCAGGCATTATTCATTATCCTTAAATAGCCCTTTCTCTCTCCAAGATGAATGCCTGTATTTGCCCACCCCAAAGCGATTCCACGTCCTGAATTTCAGCTTTCCCAGTGCATACAGATGGAGTTATGAGTCCATAGCTCATATATCCACTCAAGAAAGTTTTGTTTAGCTTGACAGAGAGAATCTGAAATAAAAAATGCCTGCAAGAAACAACACTGTAAGAGAAATGCTCTACCACACAGGCAATCCTTCAGCTGTTTCAAATGGAATGTCAAAATTAATTAGGCACCAAAATGCAAGCAAATAATCCATGTGATTATCAAGCATCCCTCTACCTGCATTTGTCATTAATTCCAACTTTCAGCCCTACCCTCCAAAGGAGATTTTGGTATCTTAAACAGGCTTTCAGTCATGTCTGCATGTTAGAGGTTAGCTGATACCTAGACCTGTCATTATTTCAGGGGTGGAGAAGGGTGGCCTTGAACTGCTTCAGCTAAGAATGAAAGTTGAATCCATTTCTTCTGAACTACCTGAAGGGAGGTTGTAGCCAGGAGGGGGTTGGTGTCTTCTCCCAGGCAACCAGCACCAGAACAAGAGGACCCAGTCTCAAGCTGCACCAGGGGAAGTTTAGGCTCAAGGTGAGGAGAAAGTTCTTCACTGAGAGAGTTGTTAGCCATTGGAATGTGCTGCCCAGGGAGGCGGTGGAGTCACCATCCCTGGAGGTGTTCAAGAAGGGATCGGACGTGGCACTTGGAGCCATGGTTTAGTAGTCATGAGGTGTTGGACGACAGGTTGGACTTGATGATCTTTGAGGTCTTTCCCAACCTTATTGATTCTGTTATTCTATGAATGCTCAGACATGTCATAGATGTCTCTTAGGTGTGTCCTGAGCAGCTTCTAAAAGCACATGATCAGTCAGAGCCCCTTGGTAGTGGGAGGCTGTCTGTGTGGACTTAGGTAGAAGCTAATCACGTTTCATCCATCCTCTCCAGACTCAGCACATCTGGACAGGCACAGCAGAACGTGACAATGTTTAAATGTTAAAAACTGAGGCACTTTTAGAGGCAGCTTGCAAGGCTTTTTTAAGGTTTGGATGAGAGTTGATGAGGAATTTTCAAGCTGCACTTATTCTACCCCATTCTCCTTGCAGGTACCAGTGTTGTCTTGATTTGCAGGATGTGAAAGCAGAGAGCTTCACTGCCCATGGTGGCACTTTGCACTTAAGCACCTGTCTAAATACATTAGAAAATGTGATTCATGGGTCACAACCAATGCTATTCCACACACTTTTCTCCTACATAAAGCTTGCAATTAACAGGAGTGTAAAATCTGTTTCTGCTGGTTTTGAAGGGGTTTTGTTAGGTGCAGCCCCACAGTAGAGAGCATTTCAGTAATCTAATCCATATGTTTGTGGAGGTAAAATAAACAAGCACATTTGGAAGATGTAGGCTACCTTTGCCTCATGTCAGCTTTTGTGGAGGAAAAATAAGATTATGACTCTTTTTACCACCTGATCATTTTCATGGGTAATTGTCAGGTTAAACTGGGGCCGTTCTGTCTTTTCCAGACAGTTGAAACAATAGCATAGTTCCTTACCCACAACAGTTAATTATCAAGTGCAGCCAGTTGCAAAGCCATTAAATAGTTATAACACTTTTTACCACCGCTAAAAAAAATGTATATGGATTTTATATGGTGATATTATCATATCCCTTGTTAATATTCCTCAACAGTTTAATAGAATGACTTATGACAATTAAGTGCAGTAAACAGTGTTTATTACAGCTTTAACATAATTTTGCACTATATTTTCTACGTGCTAAATCACAGCTTCAGAGGGATCAGAGTGAAACATTAAAATGCCAATCATCTTGGGATCCTGGAGGGGAAATGGTGAGGACTGTACTTAGTGCTAGTAAAGCTGGACAGATTGATCTCTGGGGATGGTGCTTCCTTCACTCAAGATGCTTCACAGACCTTGAGAACAGCCCTTAAGGAGCTGAGGATAAATTCTTGGTGCAAGCAAATTGAGCAGGGTGTGGAAAATACCACCATAGATCAAATTCATTGCTTCAGAGTCATTCTACACAACCTCGTGGAATCTTATCTCTCTATTTTATACCACAGCACCAGTTCCCCCAGCATCATGGTATCCCAAAACCATGCAGGGATAACATTTTGAACATTTTTCTCTATTTCTTCTATACTTTTTCAAATGCACATCATCAGTGCTGAGTTGGTTAGGCCACACCTTGAGTACTGTGTCCAGTTCTGAGCCCTTCAGTTTAAGAAAGACATTGAGAATCTTGAAACGTGTCCAGAGAAGGGCAACGAGGCTGGGGAGAGGCCTTGAGCACAAGCCCCATGAGGAGAGGCTGAGAGAGCTGGGATTGTTCAGCCTGGAGAAGAGGAGGCTCAGGGGAGACCTTATTGCTCTCTACAACTACCTGAAGGGAGGTTGTAGCCAGGAGGGGTTGGTCTCTTCTCCCGGGCAACCAGCACCAGAACAAGAGGACACAGTCTCAAGCTGTTTAGGCTCAAGGTGATGAGAAAGTTCTTCACTGAGAGAGTTGTTAGCCATGGGAATGTGCTGCCCAGGGAGGTGGTGGAGTCACCATCCCTGGAGGTGTTCAAGAGGGGATTGGACGTAGAACTTGGTGCCATGGCTTAGTAGTCATGAGGTCTTGGGTGACAGGTTGGACTTGATGATCTTTGAGGTCTTTTCCAACCTTATTGATTCTATGATTCTATCCCTTTTCTTTTTGGCCCTCTAGAACCAGGCAAGTCATGCAACTTGTCAGCAACTTGTTGGGAACAGCAAGTCTTGCTCTGAGGACTGGCAGCATGTAGCATGAGTTGGGACTAAGTAGAGGAACTGTTAGCACAAGCCCAGGAATTAACTTTCTCCTTCAGAAGATGAGCCCTCTGTTCAAAAGAAAAATAAAACAAATGAACAAACAAGAAATGTTAAAAAGAAAACAAACACCCAAATCAAACAAAACCCCAATCCAAATAAACCAAATCAAACACCACTCTTAAATGTGTGGGGGGTGGGGGGAGGGAGGGAGGAGGGGCTGTGCTCCAGACAAATGAAAAGCCAAGCTGCACAAACAATCTGTTGAAAATCAAGAAATTTCATACTTGTCCAGATGTGTCTCAAATACTACCAACAGGAGGAGCTGATTGTGAGTGCCAAAAGTGTTTGCAGCAAGTCAGAAATAGACAGTGGGGTTTGTAGGGATGAGTCACAAGTTCCCAGCCCTGTAACTAGGAAACATCAAGAATTTACAGAGAGACTCCAGAAGTGCAGATCCCAAAGGGAACCTAGGAGAAAGAAGAACCTGAGATATTTAGAATCATAGAGTCATAGAATCAGTAAGGTTGGAAAAGTCCTCAAAGATCATCAAGTCCAACCTATCACCCAACTCCTCATGACTGCTGAACCATGGCTCCAAGTGCCACATCCAATCCCTTCTTGAACACCTCCAGGGATGGTGACTCCACCACCTCCCTGGGCAGCCCATTCCAGTGGCTAACAACTCTCCCTGTGAAGAACTTTCTCCTCACCTCCAGCCTAAACTTCTCCTGGTGCAGCTTGAGTCTGTGTCCTCTGGGATACCATGCCCTATCCCATGAACCGTGCACCACAGCTGGGCCCATTGTACTGAATAGAACTCCTGTAAAACAGAGAAGTCATGTGATTCATCAAAATACATATCTGTCATTAATAATCCATCCCCTTACCATCATTTGCTCTTTGTTTGCAGCACTCTCAAGCTGCGCCAGGGGAGGTTTAGGCTGGATGTTAGGAATAAGTTCTTCACAGAAAGAGTGACTGCCCATTGGAATGGGCTGCCCAGGGAGGTGGTGGAGTCACCATCACTGGAGGTGTTTAGGAAGAGACTGAATGGGGTGCTTGGTGCCACAGTTTAGTTGATTAGATAGTGTTGAATGATGGGTTGGACTCAATGATCTCAAAGGTCTCTTCCAACCTGGTTTATTCTATTCTATTCTATTCTATTCTATTCTATTCTATTCTATTCTATTCTATTCTATTCTATTCTATTCTATTCTATTCTACTCTACTCTACTCTACTCTACTCTACTCTACTCTACTCTACTCTGTTCTACTCTACTCTACTCTGTTCTACTCTATTCTACTCTGCTCTGTTCTACTCTATTCTAAGTGTGACTGGAAAGCAATAGTGTCAACTGACCTTAGGAGTCTGGACTTATTTTCACCAGTAACATTGCAAATAACTTGAAAGTCCTTACTTGTTGTCAAATTTTAAAGCTATCTCATATCGGCTGGAAATATTTGCCTCTACAATACCTCAAAGAAACAGGGTATTTTTAACTTGCTTTCAATAACTGTACCTGCAAAACTGCACTGATCTCTGTCTCAGTTCGGAGAAGGAAGGAGACTCAGATATTTTGAATATTCCTGTGTTATGAAATTAGAGGCACAAACACAGGCAGGGACTGGCTGGAGAGCAGCCCTGAGGAGAGAGACTTGAGGGTGCTGGTGGACGAGAAGTTCAACAGGAGCTCTCAATGTGCGCTTGCAGCCCGGAAAGCCAATCAGATCCTGGGCTGCATCAGGAGAAGTGTGACCAGCAGGTCAAGGGAGGTGCTTCTCCCCCTCTACTCAGCTCTGGTGAGACCCCACCTGGAGTACTGTGTCCAGTTCTGGAGCCCATATTACAGGAGGGATGTGGACGTGCTGGAGCGTGTCCAGAGAAGGGCCACAAGGATGATCAGAGGGCTGGAGCACCTCTCCTATGAGGACAGACTGAAGGAGTTGGGGCTGTTCAGTCTGGAGAAGAGAAGGCTCCGAGGTGACCTCATTGTGGCTTTCCAGTATCTGAAGGGGGCCTACAGGAAGGCTGGGGAGGGACTTCTCAGGATCTCAGGTAGTGATAGGACTAGGGGGAATGGAATGAAGCTGGAAATGGGGAGATTCAGGCTAGATGTGAGGAAGAAGTTCTTCACCATGAGAGTGGTGAAGCCCTGGAATGGGTTGTCCAGGGAGGTAGTTGAGGTCCCATACGTGGAGGTGTCTAAGCCCAGGCTGGACAAGGCTCTGGCCAGCCTGATCTAGTGTGAGGTGTCCCTGCCCATGGCAGGGGGTTGGAACTGGATGATCCTTGTGGTCCCTTCCAACCCTGACTGATTCTATGATTCTATGATTCTATGATCATAGTATCAGTCAGGGTTAGGATAGGATAGGATAGGATAGGATAGGATAGGATAGGATAGGATAGGATAGGATAGGATAGGATAGGATAGGATAGGATAGGATAGGATAGTATGGAATGGAATGGAATGGAATGGAATGGAATGGAATGGAATGGAATGGAATGGAATGGAATGGAATGAATGGAATGGAATGGAATGGAATGGAATGAACAGAATTGCATTGAGTTTTATAGAATAGAATAGAATAGAATAGAATAGAATAGAATAGAATAGAATAGAATAGAATAGAATAGAATAGAATAGACCAGACCAGGTTGGAATAGACCTTCAAGATCATCGCTTCCAACCCACCATCTAACACCATCTAATCAACTAAACCATGCAACCAAGCACCCCACTAAGTCTCCTCCTATACACCCCCAATGATGGCAACTCCACCACCTCTCTGGGCAGCACATTCCAATGGGGAATCACTCTTTCTATGAAGAACTACTTCGTAACATCCAGTCTAAACCTCCCGGCCCAGCTTGAGACTGTGTCATCTTGTTTTGATGCTGGTTGCCTGGGAGAACAGACCAGCCCCCAACCTCCCTTCAGGGAGTTGTAGACAACAAGAAGGTCACTCTTGAACCTCCTCTTCTCCAGGCTAAGCAACCCCAGCTCCCTCAGCCTCTCCTCATAGGGCTTGTGCTCCAAACTCCTCCCCATCTTGGTTGCCCTTCTCTGGATATGTTCCAGCAACTCAACATCTTTCCTAAACTGAGGGGCCCAGAACTGGACATAGGGCTTAAGGTGTGGCCACACCAGTGCTGTGTACAGGGGGAGAATGACCTCCCTGCTCCTGCTGGCCATATTGTTCCTGATGCAGGCCAGGATGCCATTGGCCTTTTTGGCCACCTGGGTAGACTGCAGGGTCATGTTCAGCCTACTGAACTCCCTTTCTGGGGTACCTGATGGGTGGAGATGATCTTGTCTTATGCATATTCCCAAGGTTATCAGTAGCAGTGGCCTTGGCTCATTGTTGTCAGGGCAGCTGCAGTCCAGTGAGTAATCTTTATCCTTTGTTGGGACAGCTGCAGTCCAGTGGGCAGTCTTTGTTGGGGCACATCTCAGTTCATGATACAATCACAAGGTGATTTGCATCCAGGGTTTGTAGACAACATTCCTGCAATCTCTCTGGATGCTCTAGTTAGCTATTCAAATGACTTTTTACACGCACAAGATTCTCGCATGGTTACTCCAAGGCTGACGGGCATATCCCCATGGACACTTACACAGCATTCTACATATGCACTTACAGGGCTGCCCAGCTTGCAAGAAATTATTCATTATAGAAAAAAAAACCTGCTCAGGTAGTCAGCAAGGCTTGGAAGAAGCACATCGCTTGTACCCTTGAGAGGCTCAGAGGATATACTCAAGGTCTACCCCTACCACGTGCAAGAGGTCTGCAAAGAAACATCCCCAAAATGACAGCCAGTTCCCCACAGTGAGGAAGTTGGACCAATCTGTCAAATGACTGATAAGCATCTATTAAACTGTCTTTTGTAACTCCCAGTAAGATAGACTAACAAGATAACACTTTGAATAATGCATCTCGGGATAGGAAAATTATGAAACACAGATGCTTCACTGTCTTACAATCATATGTCATTCTTCTGTCCTACTTTATCTGCCTTTGACAAGCTGACTGGTAGTGGTAGGATAGTTACATGGGTTCTTTGTCTCCTCATCTGCCTTTACTCAGCCTGAGGCTGAGCATTTATATGGGTTTCAATAAATTTCCCAAGTTATTAGAATCACAGAATCATAGAATCATAGTATCAATCAGGGTTGGAAGGGACCACAAGGATCATCTAGTTCCAACCCCCTGCCATGGGCAGGGACACCCCACACTAGATCAGGCTGGCCAGAGCCTCATCCAGCCTGCTCTTAAACACCTCCAGGGATGGGGCCTCAACCACCTCCCTGGATAACCCATTCCAGGGCTTCACCACTCTCATGGGGAAGAACATCCTTCTCACATCTAGCCTGAATCTCCCCACCTCCAGATTCATTCCATTCCCCCTAGTCCTATCACTACCTGAGATCCTGAGAAGTCCCTCCCCAGCCTTCCTGTAGGCCCCCTTCAGATACTGGAAGGCCACAATGAGGTCACCTGGGAGCCTTCTCTTCTCCAGACTGAACAGCCCCAACTCCTTCAGTCTGTCCTCATAGGAGAGGTGCTCCAGCCCTCTGATCATCCTCGTGGCCCTTCTCTGGACACCTTCCAGCACGTCCACATCCCTCCTATGATAGGGGCTCCAGAACTGGATGCAGTACTGCAGGTGGAGTCTCAGCAGAGCTGAGTAGAGGGGAAGAATCACCTCCCTTGACCTGCTGGCCACACTTACAATACAATACAATAATACAATACCCCAGGTTGGAAGAGACCTTCAAGATCATCGCGTCCAACCCATCAACCAATCCAACCCACCCAACAACTAGACCATACAGCCAAGCACCCCATCAAGTCTTCTCCTGAACACCTCCAGTGAAGGTGACTCCACCACCTCCACTGGTAGCCGATTCCAATGGCCAGTCACTCTCTCCGTGTAGAACTTTTTCCTAACATCCAGCCTAAACCTGCCCTGGCGCAGCCTGAGACTGTGTCCTCTTGTTCTGGTGCTGGCAGCCTGGGAGAAGAGGCCAACCTCTGCCTGGCTACAACCTCTCTTCAGGTAGTTGTAGAGAGCAATAAGGTCACCCCTCAGTCCCCTCTTCTCCAGGCTAAGCAACCCTCTTGATGCAGCCCAGGATCTGATTTGCTTTCTGGGCTGCAAGCACACATTGAGAGCTCCTGTTGAGCTTCTCCTCCACCAGCACCCCCAAGTCTCTCTCCTCAGGTCTGCTCTCCAGCCAGTCCCTGCCCAGCCTGTATGTGTGCCTGGTATATTAAAACTGTTTGACCCTACAGCAGGCACACACCAGAGAAGCAGTGGACTGACCAAGCCCATCTCTTCTACTGGGAGACTGGCTACAAATATGGTGTGTACCAGGATCCCTTTCAAGGATAATCTTGACATCCATCCTCTGATGTAATTAGCACAATAGCAAATTTTCACAAGGGATTCTCTGTTCTTGTCAAAATCTTTACCATAACAACCTTTGAATTACAATACAGCAGTAAGTGTACTACAGTGTTCAGCAGAGGGAAAGATACAGTAGGAACATCTTTAAATGAAATTAATTAGAATGGTTAATGTTCATGAAGCACTTTGAAGATGGAAAGAGCTGTAGTAGTGTTAAATTATAATCATTAGCATGCCAGATCCTGAAGGTCTTATTCATTTATTACCCATTTGTTACACAGGCTAAACTTCCACTCACTTCAGCTGAAGATTTATCTGAGAGGTGATTTCAAAATTCATGAAATAATAACAGTACATATGGATTAATAGGATTAATACACCAATCTGTGTGGAAAAAGTCGATGCTTACAGCCCCATGGTAGTTGAGTATGCTCAGGAAAGACTTTGTTGGAAAAATTCTTTGACCAAATAGCTTCACTGTTCAGTCAGCTTGCAAAAATGAATTGTGTAAGCAAAACAAACTCCTGTTCTGCATTGGATTAGATATAGGAGGGGAAGGGGGAGTGGGAGGGGAAGGGAAGAGTGGGGGGAGGGGGAGGGGGAGAGGGAGAGGGAGAGGGAGGGGGAGGGGGAAGGGAAGAGAAGAGAAGAGAAGAGAAGAGAAGAGAAGAGAAGAGAAGAGAAGAGAAGAGAAGAGAAGAGAAGAGAAGAGAAGAGAAGAGAAGAGAAGAGAAGAGAAGAGAAGAGAAGAGAAGAGAAGAGAAGAGAAGAGAAGAGAAGAGAAGAGAAGAGAAGAGAAGAGAAGAGAAGAGAAGGGGAAGGGAAGGAGAGGAAGGAGAAGGAAGAGAAGGGAAGAGAAGGGAAGGTTTGGGAAGGTTTGGGAAGGTTTGGGAAGGTTTGGGAAGGTTTGGGAAGGTTTGGGAAGGGAAGGTTTGGGAAGGGAAGGGAAGGTTTGGGAAGGTTTGGGAAGGGAAGGTTTGGGAAGGGAAGGTTTGGGAAGGGAAGGTTTGGGAAGGGAAGGGAAGGTTTGGGAAGGGAAGGTTTGGGAAGGGAAGGTTTGGGAAGGGAAGGGAAGGTTTGGGAAGGGAAGGGAAGGGAAGGAAGGGAAGGGAAGGGAAGGGAAGGGAAGGGAAGGGAAGGGAAGGGAAGGGAAGGGAAGGGAAGGGAAGGGAAGGGAAGGGAAGGGAAGGGAAGGGAAGGGAAGGAAGGGAAGGGAAGGGAAGGGAAGGGAAGGGAAGGGAAGGGAAGGGAAGGGAAGGGAAGGGAAGGGAAGGAAGGGAAGGGAAGGGAAGGGAAGGGAAGGGAAGGGAAGGGAAGGGAAGGGAAGGGAAGGGAAGGGAGGAAGGGACTTACAGAGATACACCTACAAGAGATGATAGCACTGGCCTAGATATCTCACTGTAAGGTCACTCTGAATCATCTTTGTAAGAGCATCAAGACTTGGAGAGATTCCTTTGGCCTGGAAGAAAGCAAATGTCACTTCAAGAAATGCAAAAGTAGATTCCAGGAGGTCAGCTTTATCTCAGTTCTTGGAAAGGTCAGGAAGCAAATCATCTCAGAAACCACTTCTGAAAATATTAGGGTAATTTGGAGTAATCAATAAGGACTGATAAAGGGTAATTCATGTCTGACCAACCTAATAGCCTTGAAAGAAATTACTAATTTGGTGAATGAGGTGAGAGCAGAAGTTGCAGTTCATCTTGAGGCATTCAACATTGTCTTTCATAATATCAGCACTGACAAACTGATACAGCACAGGCTAGATAAATGGATAATGAGGTAGACTGAAAACCATCTGATCTATTTTAAAGTGCATTAATGACTGACATGAAGTCTGTCTGGAAGCCAGTCAATATCAGCGTGTCGCGGGGGTCAATACTGATTCAAAACCTGTGTAACATCTTTATTAATGACCTGGACAATGAGACAGAGCACAACCTCCTTAAGACTGCAGAGGATACAAAGCTGGAAGGAGTAATTGTAGCACCAAATGGCTGTGCTGCCACTCAGAGGAACCTCAGCAAGCTGGAGCAATGGCCCAGCAAAGAACCTCATGAAATTCAGCAAAGACAATTGCCAAGTCCTGCACCTGGAATGGAATAATGCCATGCCCTAGTGTGTACTGAGGCACAACTGGATGGAAAGTAGCCCAGAGAAGAGCATAGATGTGTAACAAGTAGATCATGAGCCTGCAATGTGCCCTTGGAACAAAGGAGGATAGTGTCAAACTGGATTGTGTGAGGAAGAGCACTGCCAGCAGGCCAAATCAGGTGATCATTCCCCTCTATTCAGCAGGATCCAGTCTTAGGTTCCTCAATACAAGGCAGACATGGACATACTGAAGAAAGTCCAGCAAAAGGTCACAAAGATGACTAAACACCTGGAGATTCTCTGCTACAAGGAGAGGCTAGAGAGCAAGGACTATCCAGCCTAGAAAAGAGAAGGCTTTTCAGAGGTGCATATAAATACCTGAAGAGAAGGTGTAAAGAAGCCGGAGCCAGGCTCTTGTTGGTGGTGCCCAGTGACAGGATAAGAGGCAATGGGGAAAAACTGCAATACAAGAAAGTCTGAACCCGAGGAAATTTATTTTGTTGTGAGGATGGTCAAATACTGACACAGGGTGCCCAGAGAAACTGTGGAATCTCTATCCTCAGAAAAGGCAAAGTAAGAGATGGAATGGGCTGCCCCTTGCAGTTATCACTGATGCTGCATAAGAATTCCCACATTTAGTTCTAGAAAAGTGAAATCATAGAATTG
This sequence comes from Picus viridis, assembly GCA_033816785.1. Taxonomy (NCBI): domain Eukaryota; kingdom Metazoa; phylum Chordata; class Aves; order Piciformes; family Picidae; genus Picus; species Picus viridis. The sequence continues at coordinate 84,615,494 of CM066566.1, read as the reverse complement.
TTAGGGTTGGAGGGGACCTCAAGGATCATCTAGTTCCAACCCCCTGCCATGGGCAGGGACACCTCACACTAGATCAGGTTGCTCAGAGCCACATCCAGCCTGGCCTTAAAAACCTCCTGTTTTGTGAAAGATTGCCTAAGTAACAACCACAGAAGGTATGAATCTACCTGCACTTTATTCTCCTGTAGGAGTCACTTACTACCTCTCCCTCTATTCTCTTGGTATCTCCTCATCAGTATTTCAGATTATTCTGGGCAAAGAACACGCTGGACACACTGGAGGGAAGGGATGCCATCCAGAGGGACCTGGACAGGCTGGAGAGGTGGGCACAAGCCAACCTCATGAGCTTCAACAAGACCAAGTGCAGGGTCCTGCATCTGGGTCGAGGCTATCCCAGGCACAAATCCAGGCTGGGCAGGGACTGGCTGGAGAGCAGCCCTGAGGAGAGAGACTTGGGGGTGCTGGTGGAGGAGAAGCTCAACATGAACTCTCAATGTGCACTTGCAGCCCAGAAAGCCAATCAGATCCTGGGCTGCATCAGGAGAAGTGTGGCCAGCAGGTCAAGGGAGGTGCTTCTCCCCCTCTACTCAGCTCTGCTGAGACTCCACCTGCAGTACTGTGTCCAGTTCTGGAGCCCCTATTACAGGAGGGATGTGGACGTGCTGGAGCGTGTCCAGAGAAGGGCCACAAGGATGATCAGAGGGCTGGAGCACCTCTCCTATGAGGACAGACTGAAGGAGTTGGGGCTGTTCAGTCTGGAGAAGAGAAGGCTCCCAGGTAACCTTATTGTGGCCTTCCAGTATCTGAAGGGGGCCTACAGGAAGGCTGGGGAGGGACTTCTCAGGATCTCAGGTAGTGATAGGACTAGGGGGAACGGAATGAAGCTGGAAATAGGGAGATTCAGGCTAGATGTGAGGAAGAAGTTCTTCACCATGAGAGTGGTGAAGCCCTGGAATGGGTTATCCAGGAAGGTGGTTGAGGCCCCGTCCCTGGAGGTGTTTAAGAGCAGGCTGGACGAGGCTCTGGCCAGCCTGATCTAGTGTGGGGTGTCCCTGCCCATGGCAGGGGTTGGAACTAGATGATCCTTGTGGTCCCTTCCAACCCTGACTGATTCTATGATTCTATTCTATGATTCTAAGAATGGTGAAAATAATCAAGATCAGTAATAATGTCACATATTGCCCCTCCAGCAGCGTAATTCAATGCTGAAGAAAGTTCATTTGCAGGTGAGATGAGTTTGCCTGTGTTGCTTCAGTATTTCTCTCCCATGCAAAGGTAGTGCCCACAACTGGTAGTCTTTTGAAAAAGGTTTACTTAAGTTGAAAAAAAAAAACCAACCCAAAAAAAAAAAAAAAAAAAAAACCAAAGCAAAACAAAGCAACCCACAAAATATTCCCTGCTCACTTTAGTCATGTAATTATTTCCTAGGGGAAGTAGCAAAGCAGCTCTGGAAAGGTAATCGTCTTATGGTTTCTGCAAATAGTGCACGTCCCACCCAAAATTTCTTCAGTGAGAAGCCACCCACAGGCAGCACACATCAAATTGTGAGTTACAGTAATGTCCAATTTTTCCACCTCCTGCTGATACCTCAGCAGCTCCTCCAGTACTCCAAGGGTTTGTCAAGCAGTAAACAGAAGCTACAGCTGGCCAGGATGCTAGGATAAGAAAACGTAAGTTTGAAACAAGATCTTTTTTGTTGTTGTTGCTCTTGCTTAGAGTCATGTTAACAGTGAAGTTCTGTGTGACAGGGATGGGAGTACCTGTGAGAAGAAGCTATGTGCAGACTTCCTACAGAGAATTTCAAGTATTGGTTAGAAGGATCAACATATTTTGGCTACACTCAGGTCCTTGCATATTATTATAGTGCCAGGAAAGTACATGGCACCTCTGAGTCAAATAAAAGTTCTGGTTCCTGCACATAATCTGCATTTAGGCAGGAGATAATAACTCAGGGTAGGAAAGAGCATATAACAGTTCCCCCAATAGTACCACATGACAGCTTGAGTTGACTGTAACTCTGTTGTGGCTCTGTACAGATATATAGCTAGCGTGGCTCTTAAACGTGTTGAAAACACTATTTCCTGGAGAATTGGATAACTCCAGCACAGTGTGCCATTGTAAGCTGCTTTGTGAGCCCTGGTAGAGCACATAAGTGCTTTAATCACATAGATAACTTAGTCTGGGCACTTAAATTATGCCGTCTCAGGCTCAGGTGGGACTTGTGAAGTCTCTACACAGCTGACAGAGAGACACCAACTCCTAACTCAGGCTCTTGTTTCCTGTCTCTTCATTGAGAGTGCATCAAGCCTGAGCTCCTGCAGTGGGATTTATCTCACCTAATTTTAGCAGTCCAAATGTTTAGCTTTTGGCTGAGCCAGTCTCCAGGCTGCTTCTACATTCAATGGAGAGAGATGGGTATTTTGATACAAAAGTTAGCCTTCTTAAATTAGGCACTTATCTTGAGGTGGGAGGACTTGCTTTCTCTCCAGGGGTCCCTGACAACACTTAATAGCAGTGGCCCATGACAATATCTCGGAGCAGATGCCTGTGATCTATATATTACATTACATAAAATGATCCATAAGAATTTGAAAATGTGGTAATCATTAGGCAGTGTAAAAATTGATTTGTAACCCCCAAAGCACCAGCATATTTCTAACTACCTTCAGCAACAGGAAAGTATCATCAGTACCGGCACTGAATGTCCATTTTATTCTTAAAGCTCTTGGAGGCATAAACCTGCTGAAAAACATGGCACTGTTGGATTCAGTGAACATGAGCCAGCAGTGTGCCCAAGTGGCCAAGAAGGCCAATGGCATCCTGGCATGCATCAAGAATAGTGTGGCCAGCAGGAGCAGGGAAGTCATTGTACCCCTGTACTCTGCACTGGTTAGGCCACGCCTTGAGTCCTGTGTCCAGTTCTGGGCCCCTCAGTTTAGGAAGGACACTGAGATACTGGAATATGTCCAGAGAAGGGCAATGAGGCTGGTGAGTGGTCTCGAGCACAAGCCCTACGAGGACAGGCTGAGGGAGCTAGGGTTGTTTAGCCTGGAGAAGAGGAGGCTCAGGGGAGACCTTATTGCTGTCTCCAACTACCTGAAGGGAGGTTGTAGCTAGGAGGGGGTTGGTCTCCTCTCCCAGGCAACCAGCGCCAGAACAAGAGGACACAGTCTCAAGCTGCACCAGGGGAAGTTTGGGCTCGAGGTGAAGAGAAAGTTCTTCACAGAAAGAGTTGTTGGCTATTGGTATGTGCTGCCCAGAGAGGTGGTGGAGTCACTGTCCCTGGAGGTGTTCAAAAAGGGATTGGATGTGGCACTTGGTGCCATGGTTTAGTAGTCACGAGGTGTTGAGTGACAGGTTGGACTTGATGATCTCTGAGGTCTTTTCCAACCTTGTTGATTCTGTGATTCTGTGTGAGGGTTCAAAGATGATTAGCAACTTTTCTTTTCAGTATCCCACTGTCAGTGCTCTATTAAATTAAGAAGGAAGATTTATTTGTGAGAGGAAGAATAGCCCATGCAGGCCCAGGTGGTGGAGTCACTGTCATTGAGGGTGCTCAGGAGGAGACTTGATAGGGTGCTTGGTTGCATGGTTTAGTTGATTAGGTGGTGTTGGGTGATGGGTTGGACGTGATGATCATGAAGGTCTCTTCCAACCTGGTCTGGTCTATTCTATTCTATTCTATTCTATTCTATTCTATTCTATTCTATTCTATTCTATTCTATTCTATTCTATTCTATTCCATTCCATTCCATTCCATTCCATTCCATTCCATTCCATTCTTTCCATTCCATTCCATTCTATTCCATTCTATTCTATTCTATTCTATTCTATTCTATTCTATTCTATTCTATTCTATTCTATTCTACTCTACTCTACTCTACTCTACTCTACTCTACTCTACTCTACTCTACTCTACTCTATTCTAAAACTGCCTGAGTCCTCTGAGTAGTCAGCAAAGCAGTTCAGTCCTCCACATGAATGATATATATGAGTGGTCTGGTCTATTCTATTCTATTCTATTCTATTCTATTCTATTCTATTCTATTCTATTCTATTCTATTCTATGCAAAGCTATAACCAATAATAATTTACTGAGGAAAAAGAAACTTGGCCAATTGTAACATTTGTGAAGTATTATGAAGCTATTTTGCTGGGGAAATGTTAAACTTTTCCACCAAGCTAAACTGGCAAAAAAGGGACCGAAAATACACACATTGATATCTCTCTCTTTAATAATTTAATATAAAAAGAGAATACAATGAAATGAGCTGTCAAGTCTAAAAATCCTTTTAGTATTCTCTTTTCATGTTCAAAATCTTTGTTGTGTTTGAGCATCCATAATTGCTTTGCGTCAAGTTCCCTGAGACATTTCCGCCTGTCTTTCAGAAAAGTTGAAAATGTTCTTTTGTACTTTTGGCTTTAGTAGGAATCAGACATTTCTTTCAGCCAGCAAGGCTACTTCTGGTGGTTGTTTATTCGCTGCCTCTCTGTTGTGATCGCTGGGACCAGCTTTCTCTTCGGCACGCTACATGTATATTACTGTTTGCTCCGTCACTCACAGCTCATAACTTGGGATAACGCAGAAGGGCACTGCACACATCGTTCCTTCTGTTTAGCCACTGAAATAACTTTGCTCAGAATCAAAAAGCTGAACAAAACAGCTGAGCCCAGCAAACAGACAGCTAACGTGGGAGTTCTGAAGGGTTAACTGCAGCCCCTGTGCTCAGAGGTGGTGCAGTTGCAGAAGGTGGGTCAAGAGCACCATTGTGTGCATTATCTGTTCAAGTTCTGTCCTTTGGGAGGGCTACAGGGGCAGCCTCTTAATTTCCTATTGTGGCAGTTTAGGCTGGGTGCCTCCTGCTGCTGCCACACAAGATACACCTCCAGTGGAAATCATGTCTGCTTTTACAGATGAGGAAGACTAAGGGATGTGATCACAGTATCACAGTATCGCTAAGGCTGGAAGAGACCTCAAAGATCATCGAGTCCAACCTGTCACCACAGACCCCATGACTAGACCATGGCACCTAGTGCCACATCCAATCCCCTCTTGAACACCTCCAGGGACAGTGACTCCATCACCTCCCCGGGCAGTCCATTCCAATGGCGAATGACTCTCTTGGTGAAGAACTTTCTCCTCACCTCGAGCCCAGTGTCCCGAGGGTTCAGCCTAGTGGGTGGACACAGGAATAGCATATTTCTTACCCATGATATCCTGCACCCCATAAATCTATCTGCAAAGTCTCTCACTTCCTCTTTCTTCTCTCCCTGCTCCCATGAGAGATGCTCCCTATCTGGTAATGGTGGGGAAGTATCTCAAGGCCTCTAAGCTTAGTTAGGCCTAATGCCAAGAGGAGAAGGGGGATGGGTAGTCTCAGATCTGGCCATCTTAGATTAGCCTCACAGTGGAGGGGGAAGAAATAGCCCTGGGGGTTTTGAGTATACCCTTAGGTAGGAAGAAGGGAAATGTTGGGAAGCATTTGGGTATGCTGCAAGGGGATTCTGTATGCTTTGGGACTTCTTTTGTCACTGTGCTTGTAGTTCTCTGTAAAACACTTACTGGTTTTCCATTTAAATTTTCCATCACTTCTGCAATCCATTTGTGTGAGTCTCATTTTTCTGCCCTGGTGGGAGGCAAGAGAGGATCTGCCTGACCTCAAACTGGGACACCTATCAGGCCTACCATTCAGCTTGTCAGCGCTTCTGTGAGACCCATCTGTTCACACCTTTTGGCTCTTTCATCAGAATCAGGGCTTGAAATCATCAAGTAGATAATCCCTCCCAGATTACTGAGGGAACAAGACTCTGCAGTGAGAATTTGTATATAAATCATTTGCCTGGCATGCTTTGGAACTAGGCAGATGAAGGAAGAATGGAAAGAAAGACACTGACTTTACATAACATACAGGAGAGATGCTTGGAAAAAGCACATCTGCAAAACATCACTGTTGCAGATTCAGGTCAGCAGGGACCCATCACTGAGGAACAAGCTATATGGCAGATTAGGGTTTGTAGCACAAGGGACAAGGGTAACATTTTATGTACCTGCACAAATTCCACAGAATACTCGTGTCTGAGCCACAAAGCTCTGTGCAAGTGATTTTGAAGGTTTATGAATCCATTTTCTAGCCACTATAGTGTAAGGTGGGATACAAGCTACCATCAGCTCTCACCATCACATCACGTTTTGGAACAACATCTCCTTAAAGACCCACATGTGCTATATAAGGAAAAAAAGAGCGGTGAAGTTGACATCTTGGTGTGAGTGATATATATCAGAGATCTGCCAGTACAAAACCTACTGGCAGAAAAAAAGAGGGAAAAAGGGAAAAAAAAAGAAAAGGAAAAAGGAACAGAAAAAGGAGAAGGAAAAGGAAAAGAAGAAAAAAAAGAGAAGAAAAAAAAAGAGAGAAGAAAAAAAAAGAAAGAAGAGAAGAGAAGAGAAGAGAAGAGAAGAGAAGAGAAGAGAAGAGAAGAGAAGAGAAGAGAAGAGAAGAGAAGAGAAGAGAAGAGAAGAGAAGAGAAGAGAAGAGAAGAGAAGAGAAGGAAGGAAGGGAAGGAAAGGAAGGGAAGGGAAGGGAAGGGAAGGGAAGGGAAGGGAAGGGAAGGGAAGGGAAGGGAAGGGAAGGGAAGGGAAGGGAAGGGAAGGGAAGGAAGGGAAGGGAAGGGAAGGGAAGGGAAGGGAAGGGAAGGGAAGGGAAGGGAAGGGAAGGAAGGGAAGGGAAGGGAAGGAAGGGAAGGGAAGGGAAGGAAGGGAAGGGAAGGGAAGGGAAGGAAGGAAGGGAAGGGAAGGGAAGGAAGGGAAGGGAAGGGAAGGGAAGGGAAGGGAAGGGAAGGGAAGGAAGGGAAGGGAAGGGAAGGGAAGGGAAGGGAGGGAAGGAAGGGAAGGGAAGGGAAGGGAAGGAAGGGAAGGGAAGGGAAGGGAAGGAAGGGAAGGGAAGGAAGGGAAGGGAAGGGAAGGAAGGGAAGGTGTGGGAAGGGAAGGGAAGGTGTGGGAAGGGAAGGGAAGGTGTGGGAAGGGAAGGGAAGGTGTGGGAAGGTTTGGGAAGGTGTGGGAAGGTTTGGGAAGGGAAGGGAAGGTTTGGGAAGGGAAGGGAAGGGAAGGTTTGGGAAGGGAAGGGAAGGTTTGGGAAGGGAAGGTTTGGGAAGGGAAGGTTTGGGAAGGGAAGGGAAGGTTTGGGAAGGGAAGGTTTGGGAAGGGAAGGTTTGGGAAGGTTTGGGAAGGTTTGGGAAGGTTTGGGAAGGTTAGGGAAGGTTTGGGAAGGTTTGGGAAGGTTAGGGAAGGGAAGGTTAGGGAAGGGAAGGGAAGGGAAGGGAAGGGAAGGGAAGGGAAGGGAAGGGAAGGAAGGGAAGGGAAGGGAAGGGAAGGAAGGGAAGGGAAGGAAGGGAAGGAAGGGAAGGGAAGGGAAGGGAAGGAAGGAAGGGAAGGGAAGGGAAGGAAGGGAAGGAAGGGAAGGAAGGGAAGGGAAGGGAAGGGAAGGGAAGGAAGGGAAGGGAAGGGAAGGGAAGGGAAGGTGTGGGAAGGGAAGGGAAGGTGTGGGAAGGGAAGGTTTGGTGAAGGGAAGGGAAGGGAAGGTGTGGGAAGGTTTGGAAAGGAAAGGGAAGGGAAGGAAGGAAGGGAAGGGAAGGGGAAGGGAAGGAAGGAAGGAAGGGAAGGAAGGGAAGGGGGAAGGGAAGGGAAGGGAAGGGAAGGAAGGAAGGGGAAGGGAAGGGAAGGGAAGGGAAGGGAAGGGAAGGGAAGGGAAGGAAGGAAGGGAAGGGAAGGTTTGGGGTTTGGGAAGGGAAGGTTTGGGAAGGGAAGGGAAGGGAAGGTTTGGGAAGGGAAGGGAAGGTTTGGGAAGGGAAGGGAAGGTTTGGGAAGGGAAGGGAAGGGAAGGTTTGGGAAGGGAAGGGAAGGTTTGGGAAGGGAAGGTTTGGGAAGGGAAGGTTTGGGAAGGGAAGGTTTGGGAAGGTTTGGGAAGGGAAGGGAGGGGAGGGAGGGAGGGGGAGGGAGGGGAGGGGAGGGGAGGGGGAGGGGAGGGGAGGGGAGGGGGAGGGAGGGGAGGGGAGGGGAGGGGGGGGGGAGGGGGAGGGGAGGGGGAGGGGAGGGAGGGGAGGAGAGGAGAGGAGAGGGAGAGGAGAGGAGAGGAGAGGGAGAGGAGAGGAGAGGAGAGGAGAGGAGAGGAGAGGAGAGAGAGGAGAGGAGAGGAGAGGAGAGGAGAGGAGAGGAGAGGAGAGGAGAGGAGAGGAGAGGGAGAGGAGAGGAGAGAGGGAGAGGAGAGGAGAGGAGAGGAGAGGAGAGGAGAGGAGAGGAGAGAGAGGAGAGGAGAGGAGAGGAGAGGAGAGGAGAGGAGAGGAGAGGAGAGGAGAGGAGAGGAGAGGAGAGAGGAGAGGAGAGGAGAGGAGAGGAGAGGAGAGGAGAGGAGAGGAGGAGAGGAGAGGAGAGGGAGAGGAGAGGAGAGGAGAGGAGAGGAGAGGAGAGGAGAGGAGAGGAGAGGAGAGGAGAGGAGAGGAGAGGAGAGGAGAGGAGAGGAGAGGAGAGGAGAGGAGAGGAGAGGAGAGGAGAGGAGAGGAGAGGAGAGGGGAGAGGAGAGGAGAGGAGAGGAGGAGAGGAGAGGAGAGGAGAGGAGAGGAGAGGAGAGGAGAGAGGAGAAACAAAAAAGAAAAGAAAAGAGAATAGAGAACAAGACAATTTCTTAGGTCAAATAAATAGTGTCATAGAAAGATGAATTTGAATATCATCTTGGCAGATGAAAGGGCACTGATCTTAGAACTAAAACAAGGATTAATTTTTTTTAGGAGCAAGTCATCATGACTTAATTGCATTCATTATGTGCAGACTGGAAAAAAAACCCTCAAATCCGTAATAAATATAGTTGGTGGCTTGAAAGAGACAGGTCCATAAAGCTGAAAACAACTATAAGCTGATAGAACTGAGGGAAAAAGGTATGAATAATTTGGGAGAACTGCTTAAATATTTTATTTGATGGCCAAAAATCTACCATCCCACTCTTGAAAAATTAGGTGATGTTATAAAACAACTTGACTTCAGTAGAGAGAACAAAAGCATCCCAAAGAGCTAAAATACATTTGTGATCTGTGCGTGCATGCAACAGCTGGCGGGGGGGGGGAGGTACTAAAGAAAAAGAAAGGACAAGATGAGAGGAATTAATTTAAATTTAGAACCTACAAAATTTGGGGAACTGATTTAGACTGGATGGGAGGAAGAAGTTATTCACCGTGAGAGTGGTGAAGCCCTGGAATGGGTTGTCCAGGGAGGTGGTTCAGGCCCCGTCCCTGGAGGTGTTTAAGAGCAGGCTGGATGAGGCTCTGGCCAGCCTGATCTAGTGTGGGGTGTCCCTGCCCATGGCAGGGGGTTGGAGCTAGGTGATCCTTGTGGTCCCTTCCAACCCTGACTGATTCTATGATTCTGTTTGAGGGAATTCTTTCATGAATGGGTGTACTCCTAGTATGTTTACAGCTGGACACTTGCTCTTCTTTTAGCATATTAGTATACTTCTTTAGGATAATAGTATACTTCTTTTAGGACAGTGTACTATCTTAAGGGGGCCTAGAAGAAAGGTGGTGAGGGACTTTTTAGGATGTCAAGTTGTGATAGGACTAGGGGGAATGGAACAAAAATAGAAATGGGTAGATTCAGATTGGATGTTAGGAAGAAGTTCTCCACTATGAGGGTGGTGAGATACTGGAACAGGTTGCCCAGGGAGATGGTAGAAGCCTCAGACCTGGAGGTGTTTAAGGCCAGGCTGGATGAGGCTCTGGCCAGCCTGATCTAGTGTAAGGTGTCCCTCCCATGGCAGGGGGTTGGAACTGGATGATCCTTGAGGTCCCTTGCAACCCTAACAATTCTATGATTCTATGAAATTAATTTAAATTTAGAAGCTACAAAGTTTGGGGAACTGGTTAAGGAAACAAAACAAACAAACAAACAAACAGTGGCTATCGTAGCAATAAGTAGTGTGCGCAATCTGGTAACATAGGCTTAGAGCTTGACATGGTGGTAGGCCACGGTGAGCACAAGTGTAGAAGTAGCTATCAGTTTAGCAAAATAGTGCTGTGCTACCAGCATGTAACTAAAGCAAAGTACTGGTAGCTATAAACTCAGAGAATTATCCTGGGATAACAGGATGCATACATTGATCAACAACCTCGCATGATATTAGTCATTTAACCAATAATGTATCACACTATTGCAGTATCACCAAGATTGGAAGAGACCTCAAAGATCATCAAGTTCAACCTGTCACCACAGACCTCATGACTAGACCATGGCACCAAGTGCCACGTCCAATCCCCTCTTGAACATCTCCAGGGATGGTGACTCCACCACCTCGCTGGGCAGCCCATTCCAATGGCAAACGACTCTCAGTAAAGAACTTTCTCCTCACCTCAAGCCTAAACTTCCCCTGATGCAGCTTGAGACTGTGTCCCCTTGTTCTGGCGCTGGTTGCTAGAGAGAAGAGGCCAATGCCTTCCTGGCTACAACCACCTTTCAGGGAGTTTTAGAGAGCAATGAGGTCTCCCCTGGGCCTCCTTTTCTCCAGGCTAAGCAATCCCAGGTCCCTCAGCCTCTCCTCATAGGGCTTGTGCTCCAGGCCTCTCCCCAGCCTTGTTGCCCTTCTCTGGACACGTTCAAGTGTCTCGATGTCCTTCCTAAACTGAGGGGCCCAGAACTGGACACAGGATTCAAGCTGTGGCCTAACCAATGCAGAGTACAGGGGCACAATGACTTCCCTGCTCCTGCTGGCCACACTATTCCTAATGCAGGCCAGGATGCCATTGGCCCTCTTGGCCACCTGGACACACTGCTGGCTCTTAGGGGGCCTACAGGAAGGCTGGGGAGGGACTTCTCAGGATCTCAGGGAGTGATAGGACTAGGGGGAACGGAATGAAGCTGGAAATGGGGAGATTCAGGCTAGATGTGAGGAAGAAGTTCTTCACCATGAGACTGGTGAAGCCCTGGAATGGGTTATCCAGGGAGGTGGTTCAGGCCCTGTCCCTGGAGGTGTTTAAGAGCAGGCTGGACGAGGCTCTGGCCAGCCTGATCTAGTGTAGGGTGTCCCTGCCCATGGCAGGGGGTTGGAACTAGATGATCCTTGTGGTCCCTTCCAACCCTGACTGATTCTATGATTCTATGATTCTATGATTCTCATGTTTAGGTGACTGTCAACCAGCCCTCCCAGGTCCCTCTCTGTTTGGGAGCTCTTCAGCCACTCCAACCCCAGCCTGTAGCTCTGCATGGGGTTGTTGTGGCCAAAGTGCTGCACCCGGCACTTGGACTTGTTGAATGCCATCCTGTTGGACTCTGCCCATCTGTCCAGCCTGTCAAGGTCCCTCTGCAGAGCCCTTCTGCCCTCTAACTGACCAACATCTGCTCCCAACTTGGTGTCATCTGCTGATGACTGTCTCAATCCCCTCATCCAGATCATCAATGAAGATATTAAAGTGGATGGGGCCCAGCACTGATCCCTGGGGGATGCCACTGGTGACTGGCCTCTAGCCGGATGTGGCACCATTCACCACCACTCTCTGGGCTTAGCCCTCCAGCCAGTTCCTAACCCAGTAGAGACTGTTGCTGTCCAAGCCCTGAGCTGACAGCTTGGCCAGGAGTTTGTGGGGGACAGTGTCACAGGCCTTGCTGAAGTCCAGGTTGACCACATCCATAGCAACAGTAGGACGTGTGGACAATTGTGGGGAACCAATGAAGCTTTGCCAACTATGCTCTGTGAGTCTATATAAGCTGTAGATATTCTTTAATTAAACTGAACAATACTTAGATCATGTTGGTCGTCCATATTGATTCCGAACTCCGTTGTCGACAACAAACAAACCAATCAAACAAACAAAAGCACTCAGAGAAAACTGCAAATGTGAGGAATCTTCCCAGAGGTGTTTTGTTTTTTCCTAAATGAACAAGGTAGGTGTGTGTCTTGGTCCAGAGAGGGAAAGAGACTCAGTTCTTTTGAATATTCCCGTGCTGTGAAATGAGAGGCACAAACGAGGCCAAAATATCAACAGCAAGGCTATTTATTACACAAATAAAGTGGATGGATCAGAAGGGGAGAGAGTGAAAATAGAGAAGGAGAGAGAGAAGAGGAAAGGAATTATATTACCACACACCCCACCCCTTCAAGACAGTTTGAGTCTGTGGAGGAAATGTGCTGCAGGAGATGTTGGGTCTGTAGAGAAGCGGTGCTGAGGCTTTGGCTGTAGAAGAGATGTGGTCCTCTGGGCAGCCTCTTCAGCTCCATGAGTTGCAGCAGGCAGAACTCAGGGCATGGAGAGAGGGTTCTGCTTCTTCCAGGCTCCATGATGTCATCTCTGGCATTTTTCCTCTCCTGGTATTCTCTTTGTTTTCCTTCTCAGCAGCATTGTCCTTCTCCTGTGTTTTTCTTCATCTGTATTTTTGGTTCTACGTTTTTCTTCTGCTGAGCCAGTAGTTGCTCAAGTCTTTTATACAGTTTTTAGTCCTTAGGTATGTGTTCAAGTATTGTCCCTCAGGAAATCAGGGGCCAGATGGTAAATCCATTGTCTCACTATCCTCCCTTTCCAGGATACTTGATGGGTGGAGATTATCTTGTTTTATACATATTCCCGAGGATGGCCTCGGTCCATTGTTGTGAGGCCAGCTGTGGGCCAGTGAGCAATCGTTATCTTTGCACCTTCCAAGAGTAGCCACCTTCCAGTGGCTCTGCCCAATACAGATCAGCTATTGTCTGGGCAAGCACCAAAGGTGATTTTTATCTTCATAGAGTCACACCAAGCTTTGGTCTCTCACAGTGTGTCAATAATAGTGCAGGAAATGCTAAAGACAGTTTCTGAGTTTTATTTGGAAGAAGGATGATATACTCAGATTACATAAAAATTGTGAGTACATTCTCTTTAATGAAGACTCCTTTTTTTTTCCAGAGGCTTTCTTGACATACAAAGAGCTACAACAAAGAGAAATAAGATCTGTATCTTTTTGTTTTGTTTTGTTTAGAAATACAATGGGGTTTGAATGAGATTTAATCTGAGTTACCTGGTTCTATATTTGGAAATGCTATAAACCAGTCATTTCTTAGCCAGAGGGTTCCAGAGGAAACATTAAGCTGGGAGTCTACGTGGTTTTTTGTTAAGGAAGCCACTTTCAACTCTTAAAGTCTCTCTCAAACTCCTAAAGCATTGCACAGATTTCCTTCTTCATCCTGAAATGTCGATGCTTTCTTCAGCAGAATGCCTGCTATTTGTTAGGCACTTCACAAAGTCTCATATAAATTCATTCTGAGCATCTGATGAGATGTTGTGTTTTTGGCAAGAGAGGAAGTCAGCACCTGCTGCTTTTGAAGGCAGACTTTCTGTGGAAGGTTGTATATAAATACATAGTAAAGAAGAATGTTTTAACATAACATTTGGGACATAAATATTCATTTCCTGCTGCAAACCATAGATGAGCAAAGTATTGTAATTCCTTCTGATTCCAGACCACTTATTTTTGGAATGTTTGCTACTTCTCCCGTCTGCTGCTCCTTGATCTCATGGTTTCCATATAAAGCAAAATGCCTCCTTCACTGCATACTTCCTGGATTTCTGAAAGCAAAGCATGCAATGGTGAAGCTGACCAGAATAACAACCTCCTGTGCTCCATACATGAAGTTTGCTGAGAATGTGGAATTTCAATGGTTCCTCTCCCTGCCAGCCTGAAATCCTTCCTGAATTGCTGTAGTTTACAAAAGCAAACAAACAAAACCCATCATCAGACAAGGACAAATTCCTTTAAGTGTTATTTGCCTAAAGTGGACAGCGTGGAGGGGCTCACTGACTGCCAAACATCTCACCTGAAGTGTCACACATGGCACTGCAGTACTGGCTCTCGGTAGTGTACACAGCAGAGGTCAATGAGGTTGATGTACTCAAAGGCAAGACTGACCAGAGGCCATACAACCAAACATAAGGCTAAGCTCTAAGCACAAGCCACTGCATCAAACTGAGGTAAATACCAAGGTCTCTGTTCACTGCAGCTGGCAGGAAAATAGTCTTTTCCATGGGAGCATTTTATGTCTCCTATCAAGCCCACACAGATATTTTCAGCTTTTATCTAATTAAAAAATCAGAACCCAAACCTTTTTCTTCCTATTGTTAATATTTGAAAGGCAGACAAAAAGCATGTTTTCTCACACAGAGGCAAAGGAAGCAAATATTTGCCTTCAAATTTTGCATTTAAAAGAAAAAAAAAAAAAAAGCATTTACATGTTAATAAAAGCAACTCTTTCTCCTGGTTATTATCCTCTTTTCTCACTCATGCATATTACTGTGATCCAAGCAGAGAAGGAGCAGGCTTTCAGACCTTCCTTAGCATGCAAATGAAGCAGCAGCTCATGCATTACCCCTTGCATCTGAAAGCAGCCTGTGTGTCACAGCATAACCTTGTTCAGAAAAGAGGGTTTTCCCTATTCCTCCAGCACAGCCAGGCAACATTTTCCATCCCTGATACATAGGACTAAACCTAAACCAAACAGCAGAAAAAGGGGGAAGATAAGGAACCAAATTAAAGTAGGTGGTGATTTTATCAGTATGCATTTCAAAAAGTAGGAATTACAGCACAGCCCTCCATGTGATCACTCAAAATCAGGTATGAAAGACTATCTGATTACTTCCTAAAGTGCTTCTGAGCACAGGCAGTGGAGCAGGTCCTCTGCATAGGCAAATCACACTTTCACACTAGCTGAAAGAAAGGTCCTTTGCCAAGGTAGAGGTTAGAAGGGCTCTGCAGAGGGACCTTGACAGGCTGGACAGATGGGCAGAGTCCAACAGCATGAGATTTAACACATCCAAGTGCCAGGTTTTATGCATTGGTCACAACAACCCCATGCAGTGCTACAGGCTGGGGTCAGAGCAGCCAGGCAGAAAGGGACCTAGGGGTACTGGTTAATAGTAGGCTGAACATGAGCCAGTAATGTGCCCAGGTGGCATCCTGGCCTGTATCAGGAACAGTGTGACCAGCAGGAGTAGGGAGGTCATTCTGCCCCTGTACACTGCACTGGTTAGGCCACACCTTGAGTCCTGTGTCCAGTTCTGGGCCCCTGAGTTTAGGAAAGATGTTGACTTGCTGGAACGTGTCCAGAGAAGGGCAATGAAGTTGGTGAGGGATTTGGAACACAAGCCCTATGAGGAGAGGCTGAGGGAGCTGGGGTTGCTTAGCCTGGAGAAGAGGAGGCTCAGGGAGACCTTCTTGCTCTCTACAACTACCTGAAGGGAGGTTGTAGCCAGGTGGGGGTTGGTCTCTTCTGCCAGGCAACCAGCACCAGAGCAAGAGGACAGAGTCTCAGGCTGTGCCACGGGAGGTTTAGACTGGATGTTAGGAAGAAATTCTTCATAGAGAGAGTGATTGCCCATTGGAATGGACTGCCTGGGGAGGTAGTGGAGTCGTCTTCATTGTAGGTGTTTAGGAGGATGGGTAGTGGAGTCGCCTTCATTGGAGGTGTTTAGGATGGGGTGCTTGCTGCTATGGTTTTGTTGATTAGATGGTGTTGGATGATGGATTGGATGCAATGATCTCGGAGGGGTCTTCTAACCTGGTCTATTCTATTCTATTCTATTCTATTCTATTCTATTCTATTCTATTCTTCTATTCTTCCATTCCATTCCATTCCATTCCATTCCATTCCATTCCATTCCATTCTATTCTAATTGTACTCTCTCAAACGTTCATAGATGCAAAACAGGTGCCTGCAGTCCTCCAGAAGTGGTACATCCCCTTTCTCCCAAAGTTTTTTTTACACACCCAGTGAGTTTCAGTGCTCAATTTAGCTCTTTCCAACTCCATTTCATAGAGAACAGAGGGTGGGTTTTGGCAGTGACACTTAGCTGAACTCTGCTTTGTGTGCAGTTAGATTTACTTCTAACACTTCTGAATGTCGTTGCCTGCATTGTTGCTTTTGTCCCAAACGCTCTTTTTGTTGGTGGGTTTTGTATTGAAATCTCAGTTAAGCCATTCAGCTTGGTATTTTCTCTACAGAGTGAAAAGTGTGTGAAAGCAGTTGAAGGTCACACGTATTATAACAAAACAAAAGAGGGAAATAATAGGGCATCCATTCTGAAGTCCTCAGACATCCAACATATTATTGCCTCAGTGATTTCAGTGTGGATAAGAAGAGTTGCAGAGGAAAGGAGGCATCTTAATCCAGCTGCTCCTTTCAGCATACACAATGAAGGGTCCTGTTCCCCAGCCCCTTCCTGCCACTCCGTGTCACATGCCTGGAGTGGTCTCGATAGAATATACCTCTATGCCATGGTACCATGGAGGCAAATGATCCATTTGTGGTTATCTGCAGAGGCACTCCTGGTAGAGATCTCACTCAGAGGTACTGACCTCTATTCCATGATTCTATGATAAAACACACAGCCACAGACTGGTGACAGCAAAATGTGTAGGGTACTGTTTCAGCCCCCACAGCCCAGGCACAGCTGCCACTGAGTACCAGGGCTAGATTTACTCTGTTGATCAGCAGAAAGCTCAGCAAACCCTTTTCACATGGTTCCAAGCAGGAAGGACCTACCTTCAGCCTCATCAGCAGGGATGGCTTTTATCACTAGCCCTGTGGAGCGCAGGACCGGGGCCAGCTCCTTTGCTCGGTCACTCAGAACAACCTGCAGGAAGGCCCCTTTTAATTCACCCTGGACACAGAGAGGACAGCAGCTAACACACAAGCCCCATGAGGAGAGGCTGAGGGAGCTGGGGTTGCTTAGCCTGGAGAAGAGGAGGCTCAGGGAGACCCATATTACTGTCTGCAGCTCCCTGAAGGGAGGTTGCAACCAGGTGGGGGCTGGTCTCTTCTCCCAGGTAACCAGCACCAGAACAAAAGGGCATACTCTCAAGCTGTGCTAGGGGATGTTTAGGCTGGATGTTAGGAAATTCTTCAAAGAAAGAGTGATTGGCTATTGGAATGTGCTGCCCAGGGAGGTGGTGAAGTCTTCCTCACTGGAGGTGTTTAGGAAGAGACTGGATGGGGCACTTGGTGCCATGGTTTAGTTGATTAGATAGTGTTGGATGATGGGTTGGACACGATGATCTCAAAGGTCTCTTCCAACCTGGTTTATTTTACTCTATTCTAATAGCACAACCCTACAATTCAAAACAGAAAGGATGAGTTGAGCCCACCTTTGTTCCACCTGCCACAGGGAGGGGACGCAACACTTTTCACTCACTACAGTTCATTTAGTAACAACGGGTTCCCAAACAGTCCTGGCTTTCTAAGTCCTTTTCTATGCTTGCATCTCTCATGGGCACTCTTGTGCTTCTCTGCCTGAAACTGAACACTGGCAACAAAACCCTAACTAAACATCCAAGTGGTTGAGCAGTCATTAGCCCCAGATAGGATTTTTTCCTCTGGCCAGACATTCCCGTGGAGTATAAAATACAATCTTGAGCCGTGAGCTAGCTTGCAGACCAGGAGAACTAAAGCCACTTTACTTCCCTGTCTATACAGTATCATATATATTACATTAGCACAGTGCTCTACCCAGGCTAATAAACCCAGCTTTTTGTTGGAGGTAATAAACCCACTGGCTGGACTGCAATCAGACTCATGTTGTAACTGACCTGAAAGAGGTACCAAAGCTAGCCAGTGGCAGAACAGACTGTGTAAATATTTGGGTGCTTAGCCTCTATTGAACTCTATGCTGCTGCAGCTCTGCTGCGCTCAACACCTGAGCTGGCAAGTTTAAAGCTTACTCAGATATCTATTATCAGCTAGTGTATTATCAGTTGTCTGTATTATCTGATACTGAGGGGGATCTTAATTATGACCTAGTGCAAAGCAGGAAAGAATAAGACTCTGCTCCTTTTTGTGTCTCAGAAGGGGAGTTATGTATGAGACCATTTGTCTGAATATATATGGTCTTGCTGTCAGGGCTGCCTGGCAGAGTGGCTTTGTTCTTTCACAGAGCCTTAAATCATCAATCCTGGGACCACAGAGTGAGGGTATTTCAAACAGAGAGTGTCAATATGAATATCTCATTACGTTGTTTTTAATCAGCTAAAATTGTTCGGTTGGGACAAATTCTGCTCTCTGTTATTCTGGTGTGTTTCATTGATTTCACAATGGCCAAGTGTAATTGAGTGCAGAATCTGGCTATTAATGTAATTTCAATGAAAGTTTCTTCATGTATATTTCATAAATCTATTATTTTACAGTGAGAGTTTTCTAATCAGAGAGAAGATATCTCTAGAGGTTGTTGCTCATTTGGTAAGGTAGGCAACAGGTAATAAATACCACTGCATTAGAAATGTAAGTGAAAGTGAAAACTGGAAGTTGCTTTAAAATGGGAGTAGATTACATATGGTACATTTGCTTAAGTATCTTCGTAATGTAACTTGGCTTTTCACTTTGATCTTTGGTTAAAATTACTTTCTCTGGATTTAACTCTTCATACATGCTAGAGCACCTCTGCACAGCTGGAATAAACCAGACTCTCAAATTAAATACATATTGTCCCAAACCCTTCCCTTAGCAATATCTATGCATAGGAATATATAACAATATTTAAAATCAGAACTGAAGGTCACCTCTTTTGTATTACAGGCCATTGCATTTCTCCCCTGTAAGTAAATCCAGTAACTTTACTCAAATTCATTTCATTTCAGCCCTCTTGAGACCTAACTGTTAAGTGCTTCAGACAGAGATCATCTGAAACAGAGTTACCACAAAAGCTCAAGGCCTTTGCAATGCTGGATAACAAAGAGCTGCAGTAGTCTTACGAAAACCCAGAGTCCCTGGTGCTCTGGATCAGGGAGAAACCACCTTTATCTCTGAGTATGTGAACCTGGCATAGCAGGCAAGGACCAAACCATGAGGGTCACCTGTGCCACAAAGGAGCAGTATCTAGTTCTGCCCTAGGGGGAAGTTTTCCTGGCACTGAAGACAAAAATCTGTGTGCTTGTCATCACTGTCTTAATACAGAGGGACAAATGTCAGTGGGAATGCCCAGCTGCTTCTCCCTGTGGCCTCAGCAGAGATGGAATGACAGGGATTTTTCCATGCTTTGTGGGTTTTGTCCAGTTTGATGTTCTCCCCAAGTGCTAGCAATCCATGGAACCAGTGCACTAGTCTTTATTCCCTGTCTGTAGTTAGAAATTGTCCTAATCTTAGTTACAACTCATTTCTAGAAAGTTACATTTTGTTATTTATGGATGAGCTCTTCTGTCTTCAGCGTCCAGATGCAACGCTTCATTCGGTGTAGGTCAACAAGCTGAACCTTTCTCTATCACCCTCACCAAGCTCTTAGAACTTCTTCCTGTAGAGAAACTGCAGTGAAAAATAAACAAAGCCAGTGCTAGTCTTTCAAATACTTTGCCAGTAGGTAGAATAGAATAGAATAGAATAGAATAGAATAGAATAGAATAGAATAGAATAGAATAGAATAGAATAGAATAGAATAGAATAGACCAGGTTGGAAGAGGCCTTCAAGATCATCACGTCCAACCCATCAACTAATCCAACCCACCTAATCAACTAAACCATGCAACCAAGCACCCTATCAAGTCTCCTCCTGAGCACCTCCAATGAAGGTGACCACCTCTCTGGGCAGCACATTTCAATGGCCAATCACTCTCTCTGTGTAGAACTTCTTCCTACCATCCAGCCTAAACCTCCCCTGGTGCAGCCTGAGACTGTGTCCTCTTGTTCTGGTGCTGGTTGCCTGGGAGAAGAGACCAACCTCTGCCTGTCCACAACCTCCCTTCAGGTAGTTGTAGAGAGCAATAAGGTCACCCCTGAGCCCCCTCTTCTCCAAGCTAATCAACCCCAGCTCCCTCAGCCTCTCCTCATAGGGCTTGTGCTCCAAACCCCTCACCAACCTCAATGGCCTTCTCTGGACACGTTCCAGCAACTCAACATCATTCCTAAACTGAGGGGCCCAGAACTGGACATGGGACTCGAGGTGTGGCCTAACCAGTGCAGCGTTCAGGGGGAGAATCACCTCCCTGCTCCTGCTGGCCACACTGTTCCTGATGCAGCCCAGGATGCCATTGGCCCTCTTGGCTGCCTGGACACACTTCAGGCTCATGTTCAGCCTACCATCGACCAGCACCCCCAGGTCCCTCTCTGCCTGGCTGCTCTCCAGCCACTCTCACCCCAGCCTGTAGCACTGCGTAGAAGAGTGTTAGTTCTGTGGTTATCCCTGTTAGATTTTCCACATTCTCCCTAAGCTGAAGCTGCCTCAGGCTGCGCCAGGGCAGGTTTAGGCTGGATGTTAGGAAGAAGTTCTACACAGAGAGAGTGATTGGCCATTGGAATTGGCTACCCGTGGAGGTGGTGGAGTCACCTTCACTGGAGGTGTTCAGGAGAAGACTTGATGGGGTGCTTGGCTGTATGGTCTAGTTGTTGGGTGGGTTGGATTGTTTGATGGGTTGGACGTGATGATCTTGAAGGTCTCTTTCAACCTGGTGTATTGTATTGTATTGTATTGTATTGTATTGTACATCTTTTCATAGTATCCCTAACAATGTTGTGTACTGCTTCTGCTCAGTTATTTCTTTTTAAATTGACTAGCTCATCTTGTTTTTTTTCCCCATAGCATTGCTTGTTATTCTGCAATTATTCAGAGTAATGCCTTATAACCATCTCTGAGGACTTAGGCTCAGCTACCCCCCAATGTCATTTATTTTTCGAGAGCCTGTGTTTCACCTGATAGATTTTGTCTTCATTTTGAAAGGAATGAGTCTAAATCCAAATGAGAAAGAAGAAAAGCAAATGGCTTTGAGGATTCTTTTTTGACTGAAAGATTGCAATTACTTTCCTGGAGATGCTGAGAACTCCAGGAATGACCTTGCTTAGTGTAATGTGGGATTTGAGAAAGCTTCCTCAGGCCAGAAAAGTTTCCCATCTCTTCACAGAATCAGTCAGGGTTGGAAGAGACCACAAGGATCAGCTAGTTCCAACACCCCTGCCATGGGCAGGGACACCCTACACTAGATCAGGCTAGACAGAGCCTCATCCAGCCTGGGCTTAAACACCTCCAGGGACGGGGCCCCAACCACCTCCCTGGACAACTCATTCCAGGGTTTCACCACTCTCATGGTGAAGAACTTCTTCCTCACATCTAGCCTGAATCTCCCCATCTCCAGCTTCATTCCATTCCCCCTAGTCCTATCACTACCTGATAGCCTGAGAAGTCCCTCCCCAGCCATCCTGTAGGCCCCTTTCAGATACTGGAAGGCCACAATAAGGTCACCTGGAAGCCTTCTCTTCTCCAGACTGAACAGCCCCAACTCTTTCAGTCTGTCCTCATAGGAGAGGTGCTCCAGCCCTCTGATCATCCTCATGGCCCTTCAACTTCTTAGTATTGCAAAAGGGTTCCAAACAAGGGCTAATGGAAAAAAATATTCTTTGAATACTCACAGTTGCAGTGCTGAGACACTTACAATCTAGGCAATTTGTATCATCTGTGTGATAGATATTCAAGACTGTTTTAAGGTATCACCCAGAAAAACCTTTATTTTTGTAGCCTAGGAAAATGGCAACAGCTTACATTATCAAATTGTCATACAAATAGATTAATTGGGACAACAGAATCTGCACACTTGGAAAGTGAAGGAACTGTAAGTATAAGAGAAACCTTGAAAAAAGGACATTTGTACTGGATCTAGCAGCATGACTTATCACAATTAGCTTAGCAGAGTAGCATATATCATACAAAATGCCATACTGATAGGAAAAAGTGCTCAAATGTGTCATGTACCACACAGAAAGGGTGGAACCAAACTGTGAAGTGCTGTGAGATTTAATGTTTGAGGTGCAGTACACGATGAGCCAGAATAGAAAGAGATGACAGCAACCAGACAGCAGGCCAAAATATAAGAAAATAAGAAAAATGACATGCTCTCTTTGATCCTGTTTACAGGAGGAAAGCAGCTGCACAGTAACACTTTCATGGTATCACAGAATCTGCAAGTGTAGGAGAGATTGCTTCTGAGAGAGGGCTTGAACCTGGAAGTTTGCATGCAGCTCTCCTATTAACTTCAGCTGAAGTTCAAAGCACAGAGCACCAGAAAGATTAGGGTCGAGATAGCTCAGTAAGTGGCTGGAGGACAAGAAAGACATATGCAAAGAAAACCACCATTGATCAATAATACCAAGCCCTATCCTTCTTTATACTGTATTAGCTCCCAAGCTTTGGAGATAAAGTACATTTTTAATGAAGCCTGAGTATTATATAAGGGTTTTATCATCTTCCAAAAGAAGCCACAGCCTCGCAAAAGGGGTTTAGGATTGCTAGGGAGGTATCAACCCAGCCATCTCTATGAGGCAGGAGAGGAGAAGCAGTAATCTTGTACATGGAAAGCAAGTTTTAGAGGGATCAGCGCTGCTTGTTAGTTCTGGAAAGAGAAATTCTTTTACCAAAAAAAAACCTCAGCTGTATTAAACAGCTCTCAAAGGCTTTGCAGGGGCCAGGGAAGGAGAATGAAGGACGACCATTAAAATACACATTTTTCTAATGTTGTGCAGCTTCTGTAGCTGAGTGAGCAACCCACATTTTTGCTGGTGCTGGTGTCAATGAATACTCTACAACCAATTAAAATAATAGTAAGAATTGTACTGGAATAGCTGAGTTAAGGGCAACAAAGCTGGGGAGGGGTTTGGAGCACAAGCCCTGTGAGGAGAGGCTGAGGGAACTGGGGTTGCTTAGCCTGGAGAAGAGGAGGCTCAGGGAGCCCTTCTTGCGGTCTACAACTACCTGAAGGGAGGTTGGAGCCAGGTGGGGGTTGGTCTCTTCTCCCAGGCAACCAGCACCAGAAAAAGAGGACACAGTCTCAAGCTACACCAGGGCAGGTTTAGGCTGGATGTTAGGAAGAAAGTCTTCATAGAGAGAGTGATTGCCCATTGGCATGGGCTGCGTGGGGAGGTGGTGGAGTCATCATCACTGGAGGTGTTTAGGAGGAGACTTGATGGTGTGCTTGGTGCCATGGTTTAGTTGATTAGATGGTGTTGGATGATGGGTTAGATGTGATGATCTCGGAGGTCTCTTCCAACCTATTCTATTCTATTCTATTCTATTCTATTCTATTCTATTCTATTCTATTCTATTCTATTCTATTCTATTCTATTCTGCTTTCTGGATACTCTGCATGCTTCTGGTGTGTCAGCCACCCCTCCCAGTTTTGTGTCATCAGCAAACCTGCTGAGGGTTCACTCTATCCCTTCCGCCAGGTCTCTAGTGAGTATATTGAGCAGGACTGGACCCAGTACTGACCCCTTGAGGAACACCACTTCTTACAGACCTCCAACTTGATAAAAGGCGATGAGTTTAAACTGTTTCAAGAAAGACTTAGACCAGGCAACCATCCTAATTTTAAGGACAGGATGCGGTATATGAGGGAGTCTCACTAGCAGGATTTTTTAAAGGGACATGGGAAAGAGAAAAATGTTTACTCATTGCCAATTCTTCCTGGAGGCTGAAAGTGGCTGAAATGGTGTGTCTAGGTCATTTGAGCCCAGATTTATGAGCCAAGCTGCTGCCTCTGAAGTGAAATACAGCTTGTTTATTTTAAAACCATACTGCAAAATGTAAGGAGGAAAACTTACCCTCTCTAATTAAAACTCCAGGATTAATATGAATAGGAAAAATATTTGAAGATTTGGCTTATGTTAAAACAAATTCTCCAGTGCACCCTGGAGATTTTAATGACTATCAACACTAAGTGTTTTGGCCATTGTCTCTCTTCTGAGTGTGGAAGATGCAGAAAACCTCATTCTCCTTGAGGCATTTATGTTCCATCCCTGTTTACTGGACAGAGGGCCACGTGTTGACTCTCTAAACAGTAGTTTATTCTGATGTATTAATGGATTAGCTTTCAAAAGCAGTTCTTTGGAGAGGCAGGAAATTTGTGCTAAAGCATTTTCTCTTTTTATAGGGACTTACTGTTCCAAATTGCTTGCAGCTTTTCTCTTCATATAATGATTATGGAGTTAAATGTTAGTGAGTCTGTATAAGTAGAATAATGACAATAACTAGAGCAAGGAATGAAAACGTTAAACTAACAAATAAAGAGGTCAATTACTGAAACAGATGAGAAGACAGAGGGCAAATTCTAATAGCAAGACATAGCTTGCACAATGATTAGACCACAGGCAAAGCTTGCTGAGTTTGGATCCAGAATGCCTAAGCACCAGCATTAGAAAACAGAGGGCTCATGACACAGAAAAGCACCAAAAAACCCAAACACAAAAAAAACACACACACACAAAAAAAAACCACACAAAAAAAACCCCAAAACAGACTGGAGGACATATATGAAAGCAGAAGAGAAAAATATTGTAAGACAGCTCTCCCAGGAAGGACAAGTTTACCTGAGGATGAGGAATTGAAATGAGTAGCTGCACTTCTGCAGTACCATGAAGTTATTTCTAAGGCAGGATTCCACTCAGCCCTTGCAACTGGCTTCAGCTTACCCAAGTCCCTGAAGCATAAGCATGGCACAGCGCCATGGTTCCTCAAAGCACCCAGCAAAATGAATCTCTCTGCATCTACATTTTCTTCAGAGAGGATGACAATTTGCATGTAGCACAAATGCCACTGCTGTCAGATCCAGCTCTGATAGCTTCCAGGTCACCCTGTGGTCTCAGTAGGAATCCAAATACTTCTAAGGCACAGTCTCATGGCAGGAAGGGAAAATTGGCTGCTGGGGATAATAACATGGTGAGGCACATGCTGTGCAGGTTTTATTGATCCAAAATCAGCTGGTAATGGAGGGGAGCTTAATGGACAAAATTTTTCTATGGCTAAAACTGACCACGGAGTTGTGGGTGACCGTTTTACGCTGTGCCTTAAGAAAGGGACAGTTACTGGAACAGTCTGGCTGATTGTTTTGGTGTCATAATGAAAACAAAGATAACTCTAAACAAATTTCATTGGTAGAATGCAACTTAAAATTTTAGCTTTAGTTCAGTTTGAATCTCAGTCAGTTCCCTCTGTTCCAGTCTGCATGAGCAGCTGCTGTCCTTCCTCTGTGCTGGATGGAGTTGACACTGAATTAATTGAGCTAACCAGATAAGAAACTAATTCTTGCCTACGCTTTGAGCTAACAGAATTTCCTCCTTAAAAATTACCTTTTCTCTCTCTAACCCTTTTTGGGAAAAAAGGGAGGAAGGGAGAGAAGGGGGTATAGTTGGGGAGTGGGGGTGGAATCCCTCTCCTTGGAGGAGGGAAAGGTTTTCTGTGTCACATTCTGAGTAGAATAGAATAGAATAGAATAGAATAGAATAGAATAGAATAGAATAGAATAGAATAGACCAGGTTGGAAGAGACCTTCAAGATCACATCCAACACATCAACCAATCCAACCCACCTAAACAACTAAACCATGGCACCAAGCACCCCATCAAGTCTCCTCCTGAACACCTCCAATGATGGTGACTCCACCACCTCCACAGGCAGCCCATTCCAATGGGCAATCACTCTCTCTATGAAGACTTTCTTCCTAACATCCAGCCTAAACCTCCCCTGGTGCAGCCTGAGACTGTGTCCTCTTGTTCTGGTACTGGCTGCCTGGGAGAAGAGACCAACCTCTGCCTGTCTACAACCTCCCTTCAGGTAGTTGTAGAGAGCAATAAGGTCACCCCTGAGCCTCCTGTTCTCCAGGCTAAACAACCCCAGCTCCCTCAGCCTCTCCTCAGAGGGCTTGTGCTCCAAACCCCCCACCAACTTTGTTGCCCTTCTCTGGACATGTTCCAGCAAGTCAAAATCCTTCCTAAACTGAGGGCCCAGAACTGGACACAGGACTCAAGGTATATATTGTGAATACTGTATATTGTGTTTATATTCACTGCATCTCATCCTGCTTGTAAATATAGCTTATGCATTTTGCTCCTCCAACTGAGTTAGCCGTGGTTTCTTTGTGTGAGGGGGAGAGAGAACTGCACCTCTCACCACCACATTGTGGCAGCAGGAATGAAGTGAAGTCCTCTGGTTTTATTTAGGTTAGAAGGAGCAAGACAGAGCATGACTGAAGGGCTTGAGTAGGAAGGCAAACCTTGTTAGTTTCTGTTTATTTTTACCATCTAATATCTAATGCTTCACAGCTCTTGTGACATTTCAGACACATGCGACAATTGCACAAAAATCTAAGGCCGTAGTAGACCAATTTACAGCAGCTGAGGAGCTCATTCTTCTAGGGACTACCACCAAGACAAATCATTTTGATTTTTAGGCTTTCCTCCACCAATCAATATTTTTATTGCTTTGCTTGAGATAGGAAACAGTCACATAACAACAAAACTTGTCTGGGTTTGTATTTTCCAACTTGTTTGCTTTACTTTTTACTGGTGTATTTTGAGCACAGTGGGGTAGCCTCTTATAGAAAAGATGAAGAAGGGTGGAAAAAAAAAACCCTCATACTCTGAAGGAAAAGAAAGGAAAGTACTTCAGTGCACTGCAGATAGGCTGAGGCTCGTACTGACTGTTTATTCAGCCTTCAGAGGCTGCGTTCTCATCCATGCTGCTGTTTAGGTGCTAAGGATTTGTATTCCTGCTCAGTCATATGCTACTGCTGATGAGTCTCATTTTGCTTTCTGCTCCTGCTGTTGATTCATCTCATATAAGAATTTGTGTTCCAAATCAATTGCATAGATATATCTATAGCTGTTACAAACTAGGCCGCTTTCCATCACAAAATTAATGTAAGCCATCCAGCCAGGATAGGAAGCACAGTGGCGTATTCACTGGAGTCAGCTACTCAGATTACCTTATCCACAAATTCTTGCTTTTGCTCTTTATATGTTGCAAGCAGATGAGGGGTGGAAGTGAGAGGAAAGTAAGAATCACAGCACTCCAGCCGGGCAACCATGGCCCCATCTTAAGATTACTTTTTTTTGCCCTTTTTGTCACCAATCTAAAATTATTCCCTCTGTCAAAGCAGTTCTTTGAGGAGGACATTCAATCTCAAGATGGACAAAGCTTCTCTTTCTGAATATTACTCATTTTGCTAATATCACAGTCATCAATATCTGCTTCCCAGCATTTGAAGGAAGATTTAATTCATTTATACCACTCAGTGATTTCAAAGGTCTCTTCCAACCTGGTTAATTCTATTCTATTCTATTCTATTCTATTCTATTCTATTCTATTCTATTCTATTCTATTCTATTCTATTCCATTCCATTCCATTCCATTCCATTCCATTATAGTCTGCTGAATTCTTTGAAAGGGGACAGCACGTTGCATTCAGCAGCCTAGGAAAATATTCCCAAGTATTGCTCCATTACTTTTGTAATTTGTGGCAAGCCCAGTTTAGCACAAAAGAACAGCTTAAGTGCTGGTTGGCAGTTTCTCCAGTATTTATAATGGTTATCTAAACTAGCTTTACCTACACAGCCACATGTCCAGTAAAATTGCTCTAAAATTTTGTGCAGTTAAACCATTAGAATAGAATAGAAGTAACCAGGTTGGAAAACAACTTTGAGATCATTGAGTCCAACCTATCATCCAACACTACATAATCAACTAAACCCTGGCACCAAGCACCCTATCAAGTCTCTTCCTAAACACCTCCAGTGATGGTGACTCCACCACCTCCCTGGGCAGCAAATTCCAATGGCAAATCACTCTCTGGAGAATTTCTTCCTAACATCCAGCCTAAACCTCCCCTGGTGCAGCCTGAGACTCTGTCCTCTTGTTCTAGTGCTGGTTGCCTGGGCGAAGAGACCAACCCCCGCCTGCCCACAACCTCCCTTCAGGGAGCTGTAGAGAGCAAGAAGGTCTCCCCTGAGCCTCCTCTTCTTCAGGCTAAGCAACCCCAGCTCCCTCAGACTCTCCTCAGAGGGCTTGTGCTCCAAACCCCTCCCCAGCTTTGTTGCCCTTCTCTGGACACATTCCAGCAACTCAGCATCTTTCTCACACTGAGGGGCCCAGAACTGGACACAGGACTCAAGGCATGGCCTAACCAGTGCCGAAGACAGGGGCAGAATCACCTCCCTGCTCCTGCTGGCCACACTATTCCTGATACAGGCCATTATAAACATAGTGAGCTGGATCTATTCCTG
Organism: Picus viridis; assembly: GCA_033816785.1. Lineage (NCBI taxonomy): Eukaryota > Metazoa > Chordata > Aves > Piciformes > Picidae > Picus > Picus viridis. Next base: position 84,587,472 of record CM066566.1, on the reverse strand, counting down.
GTGTTCTTCCTTAATACTTCAATTTACTATTTTGATTTATTAAAAAAAAAGAATAAAAAAGTGAAAGCTGGAGAGAGTTCTTTAAATGTTGCATCAACTTTTTAATACCTGGAATACGCCAGAGAGGAGGACTTAAAGTAAAGTTCTCAGGGAGAAACATTTGTATAGAATCACCAGAAGGAGAGTAAGGTAGCATGAAACAAATCACAACCACAGCAAGCCCAGAATATCCCCATGCTCTCAATAGAATGCAGGGTTTGTTGATCTCAACTCTAGTATGAGCTCATTGTCTTACCCTAAGCAACTCTCTTCCTCATTTCCCTATGAAATTATAAGCTGTCAGGATTTGTTACTGTCTGCAGAAATCTAGTAGCTTACTAAGTGTTTACATCTCTGTTGAAGAAAAAGGAATGAAATTATCCCTGTGAAAAGACTGAAAACCACTAAGCATTACAAACATTCTATTGTTTTGTATTTATTTCTTATGAACTATTTCATCTGCTAAGATATTGCTCTGCCAGCCTTAGCCGTCCCCCAGTTTGATGTCCCTTTTGTAAGGACTGGGCTATTGACACAGAATCATCATTTCTCCCTTCATAACCATATTTTCATGCATCATGTCATTCCCACCTGTGGCTTTGTGGTAATTAATGATGTTACAATGCAAATTCTAATCAAGCTGCATATGTATTTTGTTCATTTGTTTCCTTATGGGAAACCTTTTAATTTCCCCTGGCCTTTCCGCAGCTGCTGCATGTCCTTCTGATTATTTCTTCTGTTGAAAAGTGGTCAAAGTGTTGTTCAGGCCAAAAATCAGCCCAAATGTAAGCATGCGAAGCTCTGTTGGCCCAGGGTGTCCTAATCCACATTCCATCAAGTTTTATTAAAAGCTAGGCAAGTCATAGCATCCATAAGACATGCAGCAGCAGCAAGAAAGAGAGCAATGAGAATTTGGGGGCTGGGATTGTTTAGCCTGGAGAAGAGAAGGCTCAGGGGAGACCTTATTGCTGTCTACAACTGCCTGAAGGGAGGTTGTAGCTAGGAAGGGGTTGGTCTCTTCTCCCAGGCAACCAGCACCACAACAAGAGGACACAATCTCAAGCTGCACCAGGGGAAGTTTGGGCTCGAGGTGAGGAGAAAGTTCTTCACAGAAAGAGTTGTTGGCTATTGATACGTGCTGCCCAGGGAGGTGGTGGAGTCACTCTCCCTGGAGGTGTTCAAAAAGGGATTGGATGTGGCACTTGGTGCCATGGTTTAGTAGTCATGAGGTGTTGGGTGACAGGTTGGACTTGATGATCTCTGAGGTCTTTTCCAACCTTATTGATTCTCTGATTCTATGAAAGCAGACTGTTGTAGGGGGGTTGTGAAGAGTGCAGCATCTCTAACACAGAGAAAACAAGCTTTCCTGACACACAGTGCTGTCTGTTAAGAACATTCCTGTAAATATCACCTTCTTTTTGTCTGAGTCAGTGAACTAGGTGAAAGCATTCAAAACAGAACTTTCACCAGGAGCATTCAATTCAATGTATTTTTAAAGGAATTATAATTCATACATATCACCTTGTCTATTATTTTAAGCATCTGTTTTGCTGCAGGCAAACACAAAGAGAGACATCCAGCTGAAGCATAGGCCTGGGAATAAAGGGCTAAAATCTGTCATGGGTTTCCCATTAATTTTACCTAGAGCTATTAATATTTCTAGGATTCATTTTCTTCTGTAAAACAGAAACAGATCATGTGCACACTGAAAGGAGTCTGAGAGGTCTGTTTCTTCAAAGCGCTTTGACACTATCTGCTACAAAACACTAAAATACCCTGACTATTGCTTTTACACATATCTTCTCTTATATTTCAAAGAGATCTGAGGATGAATCTCCATTACAGCTTAATGGCCTGTATCTTTTGGGTTTTTATCTCTTGTAGCTGGAAGCAATGTTTTCAATTAAGTTCAAAACACTGGGGAAAAAAATTCCTTCTTGGCCTTCCTGAGTTGTCCATGTCCTTTATCTGCTTTCCCACCTTCACTCAATTTCCTTATGTGAAGCTTCAGTTCAAAGGGAACAATATACCTGAACTGTTCTTGCAAACCAGTGACCTACCACGGGCTGTCCTCTACTCTGCAGAGATTTTGCATCCAGAAGATGATAATGAAATGAAATGCCCAGAGCTAGGAAACTTGAGGTATTAAACTGTACTGAATAGGGAGAGAGGACTCATGCAATTAATTCACATGGGCTTTGATTAATGAATAAGCAAGTATTTTTAGTACTGACAACATAGCATTTGATTTTATAGTTTTCACCAGAATAATCACAGAATCACCAAGGTTGGAAGAGACCTCAAAGATCAAGTCCAACCTGTCACCACAGACCTCATGACTACTAAACCATGGCACCAAGTGCCATGTCCAATCCCCTCTTGAACACCTCCAGGGATGGTGACTCCACCACCTCCCTGGGAAGCACATTCCAATGGCTGATGACTCTCTCAGGCTAAACAATAATATTTTAGCTTTCTTCAGATCTTGACTGTCATCTAAGTTTTGACTCACATCTTCACTTACCTGTGGTACTACAATGTGATCACTCCTGGACACTGAAGGAGAAATACAGTTGTTTCCTATCTGTAAGAGATGCTTCCAACACATAAGACCAAATATGCCTTGCAGAGACATCTTAAAAGTTCCTCCCAGTGAAGACACCAAGATTAAAAACCGTTCAGTGTTCATAGCCTTCTAACAGAGGAGAGGCTGAGGGAGCTGGGGTTGCTCAGCCTGGAGAAGAGGGCATCCAGAGGAGACCTTCTTGCGGTCTACAACTACCTGAAGGGAGGTTGTAGCCAGGTGGGGTTGGTCTCTTCTCCCAGGCAACCAGCGCCAGAAGAAGAGGACACAGTCTCAAGCTGCACTAGGGAAGGTTTAGGCTGGATGTTAGGAAGAAGTTCTTCATAGAAGGAGTGATTGGCCATTGGAATGGGCAGCCCAGGGAGGTGGTGGAGTCATCAGTGGAGGTGTTTAAGAAGAGACTGGATAGAGTGCTTGTTGCCATAGTTTAGTTGATTAGATGGTGTTGGGTGATAGGTTGGACTCGATGATCTCAAAGTTATTTTCCAACCTGGATTATTCTATTCTATTCTATTCTATTCTATTCTATTCTATTCTATTCTATTCTATTCTATTCTATTCTATTCTATTCTATTCTATTCTATTCTATTCTATTCTATCCTATCCTATCTATCCTATCCTATCCTATCCTATCCTATCCTATCCTATCCTATCCTATCCTATCCTATTCAGTTGAGGGAGTCCTCATTCAATCAGCCTGACGGTAGTATGGGAAACTGGCCAGATTAGAAATTGAGTAGGCACATCCAAGGATATGTTGCTTCATAAACTGGTGTTTTATTGCTTCTGCAGTCTGGATTTAGTGTAGGCTCTAGCAGTCTTTGATTCCTTCAGCTCTACAGAAAGTTTCTCCGCGTTATTTTCCCCATATTCTTTGCTTTAAGGATTTGATGCAGTCCTCTTTCCTGTATACTAAAGATCTGTAATTCCTTCCCTCTAGGGAGTAATGGATTTTTTATGCTTCCATATCCAGTCTTTCGCACCAAGATGCACAGAATCACAGAATTTCAAGGGCTGGAAGGGACCTCAAAAGATCATCCACTCCAACCCCCCTGCCTGAGCAGAATCACCTACACCAGATTACACAGGACCTCATCCAGGCAAGTTTTGAATATCTCCAGAGAAGAAGACTCCATAACCTCCCTGGGCAGCCTGTTCCAGTGCTCTGTCACCCTCCCCATTCTCCTTCTGTGTTTTCATTCACCTCCTCCATCCTCCCCATTTAAAGTGCCTCTATGGATTTCTTCATTACTCTGCTTTCAGTATCTCAGAGACCATTGTGTCTTCTGCATTCTATACAGGGTTCATGTGTCTCATTTCCACCTATGACTCCTTCTCTCACTACCCATGTGGACAACAGAGTTTTGAAGTTTGGTCAGGACTGACCTTTCTATTATTTAAGAAAATACTTCTCCACAGTCTTGGTTCATAATCTGGAGATAAATTTAAATTATCTTCAGTGGACTGATTCACACAGCAGATCCCAGACAAACATTTGGAAAGGGAGGAGACTCGAGGGGAGGGGAGGGAGAGGAGAGGAGAGGAGAGGAGAGGAGAGGAGAGGAGAGGAGAGGAGAGGAGAGGAGAGGAGAGGAGAGGAGAGGAGAGGAGAGGAGAGGAGAGGAGAGGAGAGGAGAGGAGAGGAGAGGAGAGGAGAGGAGAGGAGAGGAGAGGAGAGGAGAGGAGAGGAGAGGAGAGGAGAGGAGAGGAGAGGAGAGGAGAGGAGAGGAGAGGAGAGGAGAGGAGAGGAGAGGAGAGGAGAGGAGAGGAGAGGAGAGGAGAGGAGAGGAGAGGAGAGGAGAGGAGAGGAGAGGAGAGGAGAGAGAGGAGAGGAGAGGAGAGGAGAGGAGAGGAGAGGAGAGGAGAGGAGAGGAGAGGAGAGGAGAGGAGAGGAGAGGAGAGGAGAGGAGAGGAGAGGAGAGGAGAGGAGGAGGGAGAGGAGAGGAGAGGAGAGGGAGAGGAGAGGAGAGGAGAGGAGAGGAGAGGAGAGGAGAGGAGAGGAGAGGAGAGGAGAGAGAGGAGAGGAGAGGAGAGGAGAGGAGAGGAGAGGAGAGGAGAGGAGAGGGAGAGGAGAGGAGAGGAGAGGAGAGGAGAGGAGAGGGGAGGGGGAGGGGAGGGGAGGGGAGGGGAGGGGAGGGGAGGGGAGGGGAGGGGAGGGGAGGGGAGGGGAGGGGGAGGGGAGGGGAGGGGAGATTAATCAGGTTGGAAAAGACTTTCAAGATCACCAAGTCCAACCTATCACCCAACACCATCGAATCAACTAAACCATGGCACCAAGCACCCCATCCAGTCTCTTCTTAAACACCTCCAGTGATGGTAATTCTACCACCTCCTCAGGCAGCACATTCCAAATGGCCAATCACTCTCTCTATGAAGAATTTCTTCCTAACATCCAGTCTAAACATCCCTCGGATGCTGTGCCACTCATGCTGTTTTCCAGTTGCCTGTTACAGAAATCGATTGAATTCTGGTCCAGCCAGTCAAAGAAAAACCTCATTCCTGAGCTTTTTTATGTCAGTGGGATACAACTCTCAATACAACTCTCAAAGAGTGTCATGTTACTTCTAACAGAGAGAAAAAACCCACCAAGCTGAGGGAAGGTCCTCACAATCTCAGCCAGCTCTCCTACCTAAGTGCATGGCTAGTCGTGCTTCTCTGTAGGCAGGCAATAATTGGGAGCATCAAGCAGTTTGGTAAGTAGAACCTGTGAAGGACTAAGCATGCAGCTAAGCTCTCCATAGCAATATTAATGAACAATGACCTTGCTTTGAAAACATATGCTGTGTGTTTCTTCACTGCTTCTCTATGATCTCTGCTGATTTCTACTTTGTTCAGCATTCTTGGAAACTTCTGCCCTGCTGGGAGACCCAGAGGAACTAAACTTAGTAGCTCTAAGCTCCAAAATGTGCACTCAGACAGGCACATGTGTGCATACAGATACAAGGGCTCACATTATAAAAGAGATTTTATTCATTTTTCCAGCAAAGCTCTGTCATCATAAATGATGACTAGTCCTTAAAAGCCCCACTTACTTTGTGTATAGATACACAGAAAAAGTCCTGGGACAGCAAGATCAATTAACTTAAAATAACACAATGGCATTTTTCTTTTTTGAGTTGTCACCTTTTTTGTTTCAAACTGAAAACAGGACTTTAAGAAAAGCACTTAATTTCTGTGTCATCATTTCTCCCAGCTGTACAATGGGATAATAACATTGCTTTATCTCACTGGGATTCTGTGAAGAAAATTCATTATTCTTGTGAGAGCCTCTACTACCAGAGATAAGGGTTGTGGAAGAGCCTCTCAAAAACCAGTTGTGTTTGGGCTTATCATTGTTCACGTGAGTAAAGCAAAATATAGTCATAAGTGCTTCCTGGCTTTGGACCTAGGTCAAGACAAGTGCAATTAAGACAAAAATTCACTTTTAAATTCCTAAAATGAAAAGGTGATTTTTTTTTTCCCAGTTCAAAAAACCAATAATTTGGAGCCTAAGAAACATTGCCTGCAATGCAAGAATCTGCTTCTCTTTTTGCATCAAAGAAGAATTTTCTGGCACAAAGGGAGAAAGCATATTCAGAAAACTCAGTCCATACCATAGAGGATAGAAGGGCTCTCCAGAGGGACCTTGCCAGGCTGGACAGGTGGGCAGAGTCCAACATGCTGGCATTCAACAAGTCCAAGTGCTGGGTGCTGCACTTTGGTCACAACAACCCCATGCAGTGCTGCAGGCTAGAGTCGGAGTGGCTGAAGAGCTCCCAAACAGAGAGGGACCTGGGAGGGCCAATCAGAAAGGGACCTAGGGGTACTGGTTGACAGCTGGCTAAACATGAGCCAGCAGTGTGCCCAGGTGGCCAAGAAGGCCAGTGGCATCCTGGCCTGCATCAGAAATATCGTGGCCAGCAAGAGCAAGGAAGTCATTGTGCCCCTGTACTTTGCACTGGTTAGGCCACACCTTGAGTCCTGTGTCCAGTTCTGGGCCCCTCAATTTAAGAAGGACATTGAGACTCCTGAACATCCCTCTAGCTGGGGAGAGGCCTCAAGCACAAGCCCTATGAGGAGAGGCTGAGGGAGCTGGGCTTGTTTAGCCTGGAGAAGAGGAGGCTCAGGGGAGACCTTCTTGCTGTCTACAACTACCTGAGGGGTGATTGTAGCCCGGAGGGGGTTGGTCTCTTCTCCCAGTCAACCGGCACCAGAACAAGAGGACACAGTCTCAAGCTGCACCAGGGGAACTTTAGACTCGAGGTGAAGAGAAAGTTCTTCACAGAGAGAATTGTTAGCCATTGGAATGGGCTACCCAGGGAGGTGGTGGAGTCACCATCCCTGGAGGTGTTCAAGAAGGGACTGGACATGGCACTTGGTGCCATGGTCTAGTAGTCATGAGGTCTTGGGTGGCAGGTTGGACTTGATGATCTTTGAGGTCTTTCCAACCTTACTGATTCTATGATTTTCACAGTGCTGCACAGACTTACTAGATTATTGTAAGGAATTTTGTTGACACTAAAGGGAGGAATCTGTTCAGTGCTCTACTGCATGGTCTTGATACTCACTGGTCAGGATCCATCCTGCCCCAGGCAGCTTCAGAGATACAGAGCCCTTCACTTGCAATTGCAGTTAAACTCTCTGCCTGACCCTCTGGGAAGTACATGGTTACTATTTCTTTTTTATTATTATTGGGGGTTTTTTAGCATAAGTAGAGATGGTATCAATGTACTCCAGCGATATTCATCACACAGCTTTTCACAGGAAGAACAAAAGGTAGAACAAAAAGTACAGGCTGTCAAAGATGCTGTCACTAGGAATATATTTCTCCTGAGCTGTATCTGAAAGGGGAGATAAAAGAAAAGATACTAAAATATTTTATGTGTGTTTGAGGTGAGCTCCATGCAATTCTTGTTGTTGCTCTGCTAAAACACATCACTGACTAAAGCAGTATAAAGCTCAAAATGCCATCTTTGAAAACAGTTAGACAAACACTACTTAGATTCTTGGTTGTTTGGCTGTTTTTTAGCTTTGCTTTAGCTTATCAAACTCAAGAAGTGTCTTTCTCTCTGCCATTTGCAGACTCTGCCTCTGCCCCCTTGCCATTTACAAGGGTTTAGACAGCTACTGAAAGCCCTCTTCTCCTTGAGTTCTTTTGTGATAAATAGAAAGATGTGGAGCAATGAACATCCACAAATGCCACTGTAACACAACAGAGTAATGCATGAGGAGTGTATGGCTCACAGAAAAATAGAGCCAGTCATCTTGCAAACTCACCTGTACACAAGCCCTGTGAGGAGCAGCTGAGGGAGCTGGGGTTGTTTAGCCTGGAGAGGAGGAGGCTGAGGGGAGACCTTATTGCCATCTACAACTACCTGTAGGGTGGTTGTAGCCAGGTGGGTGTCAGTTTCTTCTCCCGTGCAACCTGTGACAGAAAAAGAGGACACAGTCTCAAGCTGTATCAGGGGAAGTTCAGGCTGGATGTTAGGAAGAAATTCTTCACAGGAAGAGTGATTTGCCATTGGAACTGGCTGCCCAGGGGTGGTGATGGCACCATCACTGGAAGTGTTAAAAAAGAGATTGAATGAGGCATGGTTTAGTTGATTAGATGGTGTTGGGTGATAGGTTGGACTTCGTAGTATCATAGTATCAATCAGGGTTGGAAGGGACCACAAGGATCATCTAGTTCCAACCCCCTGCCATGGGCAGGGACACCCTACACTAGATCAGGCTGGCCAGAGCCTGAGACTTGATGATCTCTAAAGTCTTTTTCAACCTAGTTAATTCTGTATTCTGTATCTGATGGGCTAGTCACACTATAGTCACTGCTGCTCACCACCTGATTTCACCCAGGCTGTATATAGTTTGACCTTCATATGGATGTTATGGTTATATCTTCACCTTGCCAGCAGCAAGAGGTGGGCAGCAGTTTGATCTGCAGGCTAAACTTCCACGTAATAATCACAGTGCCCAAATGCAGTGGCCACCACAAGAGGCATTATGGGTTACAAGTTGTTGCACCTGTGGTTTATGTCTGCAGTCTAATTTGTGCCTTACTCCACATCAAACCTGCCACTACAGCTGCACAGTTCAGGACAGTATTTTGCAAACAGTAAGGGGCAAATTCACTGCCAAACATTGATTTTCTTTTTAATCAAAAGGAGCAAGAAAGCAGGGATGCTCCAGGAGTTTGTACTCGCACTCCACAGGCAGGACACCACACAGATAATAAGTACCCTATTCACCTCCCTAACTGGCACCATCTGGTCTGAGCTAGTAGTCTGGCACCCACCTGTAGTCAGGGAAGAAAGAAAAACACTGAAGAGACTGACTGATCCATTGCAAAAGCAGTTGTCTCAGAAAAGCAGCATGAACTGCCCTCTGGAGCTTATCTCCTGCCGTTAATTATAAGGGTAGCCTGGAAAACTGGTTTAGACTAGATACTGGACTTCCAGACAGCTTAAGTTAGATGAGCTGACTTCCAGCACTGGTAGAAAAGAAAGTACATCAGAATTCTCTCCTCTCTGCCTGTAGCAGGCTTCTGCTATGCAGAAACTTCAGGCAGTGCCCTGGCTCAATTTAAATCCACGGCAATGCTCTAACCAGACTAGGATTTTCCCCATCGTCCCTGTTTCTGATTCCTGGGCTATCATACCTTCACAAAACTACCGAGTGGGAATTGCTGCAGTAAACCCCTTGTCCAAATACTTCACAGCATAAGGAAAGAAATCATGCATTTGGCAGAGGTACAGACGTTCTGTTTCAAAGGCTTTTCTTGACTGTGCCTTCGTTTTTGTAAGGTGTTATTTTGCTTGCCACAAAATAATGCTCTGATTGTCAAAGTGGCTGGGTTGCTTTTTCACCTGGTGCCATAAAAAGTGCAGTGAGTATTCACCCAAAACACACAGACTATTTGTAACACTGTCTCAGGCTGTGTCAGAAATCGGGCTGCTCTGGGTTAGTTCTCAAACACTAAGTTTTGACCCAGTTAATCCCTGGTTTACTGGAAAAGGCTGTGGTGCAAAATCAACATGGAAATTGGGAAACCACAAGGAAAGCCAGGAGACAACCTCGGACAACATATCTCTCAACAAAGCACATAGGGGATTTACAAATGCAGGAAGGGGAGACGACAAAAGATTTCTGTGATAAAATACGACTCTGCAGAGGAGGGTAGGCATTTCACAGGCAGGTAAGGAAGAGACAGACAGAGGTTATAGCTCTAACCACAGCCATTAGGGCTGACACTAAACAAGGAAGCCTATTGAGTGTCTGTCAGCATTTAGCAGTAATCCAAGTAAGATAGACATGCAAATTGCCCTCTGTTGTTTTAAAATCCTCTTTTCTTATGTTACCTTCTGTATTCACTGATTTAAGTACTCCTGCAGCCAGGGACTAGGTTAATCATCAGTCCCTAGCCCAGCGACGGCCCTCCTGCACATCATGCACCTTCACAGCATCATGAGAGCTGCAGATGGGATGCATGTCTCTAGAGGACCCTCCAGTGGGTCCTCATCACTGGCATGTTGCAGCACACTCCAGATAACATAGCTTTTGGTCACTTTGAGGTATGAACAGAGTTCACATCAACTCTCAGTACACTGTGCAAGGTATGCCTTGGAGGAAAAGGGATGACAGATTTAGCTAACTACAAAGAAATATTGTGTAAATACACATGGATATATAAAAATACATAAAATACACATATTGTATAAATATCATAGTATCAGTCAGGGTTGGAAGGGACCACAAGGATCATCCAGTTCCAACCCCCCTGCCATGGGCAGGGAAACCCCACACTAGATCAGGCTGGCCAGAACCTCATCCAGCCTGGTCTTAAACACCTCCTGTGACCGGTTTAGGCTGTGCCTTTAAGAAAGGACACTTTCTGAACACTCTGGCCGAATATTTTGGTATATGAATGAAAACAACGATATGCTAATTCAATTTCATTGGTGGAACCCAGCTGTAGGTTTTTGTTTAGTCTTTCAGTCGGGGGAGTCAGTCAGTTGTCTTCTTCTTCCCCCTGTGCTGTGAGCTGGCTCGTTTCTCTGTACAATTCTTAATTTTTCCAGACAGAGTTTCAGTGGCTGAAACCAGAGAAACACGTGTCACCTCCAGGAATGGGGCCTCTACCACCTTCCTGGACAACCCATTCCAGGGCTTCACCACTCTCTTGGGGAAGAGCTTCCTCCTCATGTCCAGCCTGAATCTCCCCACCTTCATCTTCATTCCATTCCCCCTAGTCCTATCACTACCTGATATCCTGAGAAGTCTCTCCCCAGCCTTGAACACAGAAGATTTCACCTCAACAAGAGAAAAACTTCTTTACAGTGAGGGTGACAGAGCATTGGAACAGGCTGCCCAGGGAGGTTGTGGAATCATCTTCTCTGGAGACATTCAAAACCCACCTGGATGCATTCCTCTGCAGACTACCCTAAGTGATCCTACTTTGGCTGGGGGGTTGGACCCAATGATGTCTTGAGGTTCTCCCAAACTCTGACATACTGTGATATTTAAAACATTCATGAGCTGGCGATCAAAACAACAAAGGGCAAAATATCATCAACCCCATTTTGTGACAAAGTCATACATGTGTTCTCCATGGAATGGAGTGGAATGGAATGGAATGGAATGGAATGGAATGGGAATGGAATGGAATGGAATGGAATGGAATGGAATGGAGTGGAATGGAATGGACCGGGTTGGAAGAGACCTTTGAGATCATCGTGTCCAACCCATCATCCAACACCATCTAATCAACTAAACCATGTCACCAAACACCCCATCCAGTCTCCTCCTGAACACCTCCAGTGATGGTGACTCCACCACGTCCCCAGGCATCCCATTCCAATGGTCAATGACTCTCTCTATGGAGAATTTCTTCCTAACATCCAGCCTAAACCTCACCTAGTTACTGTGACAGCCTGGATGATATCTGTGGTTTCAACCTCAGCCTTTCTTTTGCCTGTGCCTGGATGGCTAAATATCTCTCTCTGTAGTAAAGCTGCTACTCAAAATATGTAACTAGGGCTTCTCTGAGCTTTGAGCACAAACCAGTCAGCGGAATACTTTACTGTCAACAGAAGCAAATAGTTCTTTCTTATTAATGACTCAGCAGTGCTTTCCACATACATTCAAAACTCACAAATTATCTCTACTGCACTTTCCAGGGAACAATATTTGCCATAGAAACCCTCAAATTTTTGTCAGCCTCATGACTGCTTGTTTCTTTTACTCAGCTCTGAGTTTCTGAGACCTTAGGGTAAACTCAGGTCAAGCTATCAAAGATTTCTGAAGTACTGCAAGAACTACAAATCTGTGCTTTTAAAACTGAAATATGAGATATGCCCCCAGAAACTGGGACTTCCAGAGAAATAAAAACAACCAACCAAACAAACAAACAAAAAAAAAACCAAACCAAAACAAAACAGAAAAACCCACACCAAACATCATGAGACTCCATTAAAAGCAGGAGCTGACAACACTGTGACCCTGAAGTGACATGGAATAGTCAGTATTATTTCTAGGTATGGTGAGACTCACATTATTAACTTTCAAAATACCTTGCAGAACAACCTGGGCCCAAATAAACAGATGATGTAAGTAATTTCACCTGAAAAAGGAGGTTGTAGCCACGTGGGGGTCGGTCTCTTCTCCCAGGCAACCAGCACCAGAACAAGAGGACACAGTCTCAAGCTGTGCCAGGGGAGGTTTAGGCTGGATGTTAGGAAGAAGTTCTTCACAGGAAGAGTGATTGGCCATTGTAATAGGCTACCCAGGGAGGTGTATCACTGGAGGTGTTTAGGAAGAGAGTGGATGAGGCAATTGGTGCCATGGTTTAGTTGATTAAATAGTGTTGGATGGCAGGTTGGACTCAATGATCTCAAAGGTCTTTTCCAACCTGGTCTGGTCTGGTCTGGTCTGGTCTATTCTATTCTATTCTATTCTATTCTATTCTATTCTATTCTACTCTATTCTATTCTACTCTACTCTATTCTATTCTACCATCAGGTAGAGAGACATGATTCTTGTTCTCTGACCCACACTACTGAGACCACATCTGGACTGCTGTGTTCCGTAATGCATTCCTCAGTACAAGAGAGACATGGGCGTGTTGGAGCCAGTTTGATGTAAAGAGTCATGAAGAGGATGAAAGGACTTCACCTGTGCATTTCACCTATCCTATCCTATCCTATCCTATCCTATCCTATCCTATCCTATCCTATCCCATCCCATCCCATCCCATCCTATCCTATCCTATCCTATCTATCCTATCCTATCCTATCCTATCCTATCCTATCCTATCCTATCCCATCCCATCCCATCCCATCCCATCCCATCCTATCCTATCCTATCCTATCCTATCCTATCCTATCCTATCCTATCCTATCCTATCCTATCCTTCACCTGGATAAGGAACGTCACCAGTGTGGGCTATGAAAAACCCTGAATTGGGATTTTTGTGTCCACTGGAGCAGAGCAGAGGCAATTTTCATATCAGATGAGCATCTTTTTTGATGAGAAAAAAAACAAAGAGGCAACAAAAAGACCAACAGATTCTAGAATCAAAGTTATTACTTGCAATTGTGAGAGATACCATGGTGATGCTTGCAAGAATTTTTCCATTTAAGCTTCAGCAAGTCCTACAATAAATAACCTTTCATACATGGAGGCCTGAGAAGGAGCAAATACAGAATAATAGGAGCAATTTTAGAAGAAGTTTAAAAAGGGATTAGAGTACTTCAAACTTAAACCAATAGCATCACAGTATCACAATATTACCAAGGTTGGAAGAGACCTCGAAGATCATCGAGTCCAACCTGTAACCACAAACCTCACGACTAGACCATGGCACCAAGTGCCACATCCAGTCCCCTCTTGAACGCCTCCAGGGATGGCGACTCAACCACCTCCCCGGGCAGCCCATTCCAATGACGAATCACTCTCTCAGTGAAGCACTTTCTCCTCACCTCGAGCCTAAACTTCCCCTGTTGCAGCTTGAGACTGTGTCCCCTTGTTCTGGTGCTGGTTACCTGGGAGAAGAGGCCAACCCTTCCTGGCTACAACCACCTTTCAGGGAGTTGTAGAGAGCAATGAGGTCGCCCCGAGCCTCCTCTTCTCCAGGCTAAACAACCCCAGCTCCCAAGGCCTCTCCTCATAGGGCTTGTGCTCAAGGCCTCTCACCAGCCTTGTTGCCCTTCTCTGGACACGTTCAAGTGTCTCCATGTCCTTCTTAAACTGAGGGGCCCAGAACTGGACACAGGACTCAAGGTGCGGCCTAACCAAAGCAGAGTACAGGGGCACAATGACCTCCCTGCTCCTGCTGGCCACACTATTCCTAATGCAGGTGTAATAGTGGGGGGAAAATGCAACTGAACTATATGGAATGACTTATCAGGACATCCTCATTCCTAATCTATAATTTATATGCACATTTATTTTACATTTCTGTAAAAATAATTAGATGCACTTCAATTCCAAGTGAAAAAGATCAGATTATATATAAATCAGCACAGAGGCATCTGAGGTTAAATAGCATTCCCAGTGAGATGCCTATGAATCTTTTTAATACCCAGTAGTCAATAGGGATTTTCCTCCCAATCTCATATTCTACTGAGGCTTCAATCCCTCTTCCCCTGAGAAATTTAACTTCCCTGGGCAGGAACAAAGAATTCTGAAGGTGGAAAGAACTGTAAAGTCAACCTAAGTGTTTTCTGTACAAACGAAATGTTCATGCAACTGAGTTTACAGAAGGATTTCATAATATCAAGACCCACAAAGATCAAAAGAAATAAGGAGTCTCTCAGAGCCTGTGGTGGCATAAAACGGTCATGCATTCAGGAGAAAATTTGCATTCTATTTGTTGACATCTCACAGATTGAGCTATGCCAAAGGGATATAAAACAATTAAGATTCTACTCTAGTATTTGAGTTGATTGTTATTATAGTCCAGTACAGTTCTATAAGAATATGCTTTTAAGAAGTGGACAGCATATTTAGCTTTTTCAAAATCTTTGAGACATATTCCATTTCCTACTGTACACACACATAATTAAATTAGAATAGAATCGAATGGAATGGAATAGAATAGAATAGAATAGAATAGAATAGAATAGAATAGAATAGAATAGAATAGAATAGAATAGAATAGAATAGAATAGAATAGAATAGAATAAATTAATCAAGTTGGAAAAGACTGTTGAGGTCATCAAGTCCAACCTATCATCCAACACTATCTAATCAACTAAACCATGGCACCAAGCACCCCATCCAGTCTCATCCTAAACACCTCCAGTGATGGTAACTCCACCACCTCCCTGGGCAGCCCATTCCAAAGGCCAATCACTCTTTCTATGAGGAACTTCTTCCTAACATCCATGGTACAGTCAGAAAACACCCAGCTTACATCTGCGATTGCAGCAGGCACACGACCCAGGACACCTCCAGATAGCTGTGTGCTCTTGATCTGTCACAGGCTGCCTGGGAGGACACCAACCCCCACCTGGCTGCAACCTCCCTTCAGGTAGTTCTAGACAACAATAAGGTCTGCCCTGAACCTCCTCTTCTCCAGGCTAAACAACCCCAGCTCCCTCAGCCTCTCCTCATAGGGCTTCTGCTCAAGACCTCTCCCCAGCCCAGTTGCCCTTCTCTGGACACATTCAAGAGTCTCAATGCCCTTCTTAAACTGAGGGGCCCAGAACTGGACACAGTACTCAAGGTGTGGCCTAACCAGTGGGGAATTAATTGCAAGATGGATCAGAGATTTAGGAAAAGAAAATAAATCTATTAAACCTATTTGTAAGCAAATTAAATCTATTATGCAAGCAAACCACCAACAACAAAAATTTAGTCAGATCATTCTGTAGAATGAACAAAACACAGAAGTTAAATAGCAGGCAATCAGAGAGGTAAAAATATACCTTTACAAATACATTGAGTGAAGGGGAAGCCATACTACAGTGAAAATGGCCCACAAATAGAACAATAAATGTGTAGAAATGTCCAAGGGCATATTTCTTCAGAAAACTAAAGTCTATTTTAATTAATACAATGGATGTCAGTCTTTCTGGAGCATACATTGACCATGTTGCTTTATATCAAAGAGAGGTGGCAGTGAGGGTCTTGGACAGCATGAGGAAGATTTCAGATGGGCCAGCAGAGAAAAAATAGGGTGATTTTCTATTGATATTCAAAAGTACAGTAGTAGATACATGGAACACAAAACACTACATTGCCTGTGCCACTGCTTGTTATTAAAAAAAGCATGGCTCTATTAAAGTCAGTGGAGCTGCAGCAGTTTAAAACAGAGTCTTTCTGCCTGTGTAGCTGTATGGTTGAAGGGCTCCCTTATGTTGAAGGAAAACACATTCCTCCTTCATAGTCCATTGAAGAAACATTTCCAGAATAACTATCTTTACAGAAACACCTCCATGGTAAGTGGAGAAATTTAGTCATAACGGACAAAAAGAGGTTGACCCTTCAGGGCAATGCCTTGAGAATGTATGTGAATGCATGTTTCTCTTTGTCTCTGCTGAAAAGGATACACATTGCCTTTATTATAAACTATATGGCAATATTAATCAAAATATTAATAACCTTTATTAATATGAAAATAGTCAAAACATATCAGGAAGAGCAGGGAAGGCATTGTGTCCATGTACTCAGCACTGGTTAGGCCACACCTTGAGTCCTGTGTCCAGTTCTGGGCCCCTCAATTTAAGAAGGACATCGAGACACTTGAACGTGTCCAGAGAAGGGCAACAAGGCTGGGGAGAGGCCTTGAGCACAAGCCCTATGAGGAGAGACTGAAGGAGCTGGGGTTGTTTAGCCTGGAAAGGAGGAGGCTCAGGGGAGACCTTATTGCTCTCTACAGCTACCTGAAGGGAGGTTGTAACCAGGAGGGGGTTGATCTCTTCTCCCAGGAAACCAGCACCAGAACAGGAGGACACAGTCTCAGGCTGCACCAGGGGAAGTTTAGACTCGAGGTGAGGAGAAAGTTCTCCATAGAGAGAGTTGTTAGCCATTGGAATGGGCTGCCCAGGGAGGTGGTGGAGTCACTATCCCTGGAAGTGTTCAAGGGGGGATTGGATGTGGCACTTGGTGCCATGGTTTAGTAGTCACGAGGTATTGGGTGACAGGTTGGACTTAGTGATCTTTGAGGTCTCTTCCAGCCTTACTGATTCTATGATGGATTCTATGAAAAGGTTTGATGTACAGTTAGAATATATTTACAATGGGAATGTACAATATTTGGACAACTATAATAATTTAACTGTTTTATGCAAACCAGGAGTAATATAATAGAAAGGGAATACCCTGGGAGTGAAGTGGCGCTCGACACAGTGGGGAGGAGATTCAACAATAACAGCTATGCCAAAGAGGCAATTAATTAATTACTCACATCTGGTTGTACCCAGGTAGGGAGAGCTGCTGCTGTGTATTAGAGGCTTTGGGGTGCTAACATGCCAGGCACAGCAGGTTGCCGGCAGGAAGGCCCTGCAGTTGTCAATGGCTGCTCTGACTTCAGTGGACAGCGGGCTGTTAACAACACTATCGTGACAGGCACTTGATTTGTCCTGGATGAATTAAGGCGTGGCAAAATCCTGGTTGCAAGGGGAAGCAGGCTTGGTTCCAACTACTAAGCTCTTGGCTTCTCTCATAGCTTGCAGTGTGTATGCTCATGACTTTATCCCAGGTGCTGGACTGGGCAACTCAAGGCTATGCAACTCAGGGTAGTTTCAAGCCAGACAAGGTCCAATCAGGTTCAAGCAAGGCGTGAGCAAGGCAAAGAGAGAGTGATTGCCCATTGGAATCGGTTACCCGTGGAGGTGGTGGAGTCACCTTCATTGGAGGTGTTCAGGAGGAGACTTGATGGGGTGCTTGGTGCCATGGTTTAGTTGTTTATGTGGGTTGGACTGGTTGATGGGTTGGACGCAATAATCTTGAAGGTCTCTTTCAACCTGATGTTTTGTATTGTACTGTATTGCCCATTGGTATGGGCTGCTCGTGGAGGTGGTGGAGTTACCATCATTGGAGGTGTTCAGGAGGAGACTTGATGGGGTGCTTGGTGCCATGGTTTAGTTGTTTAGGTGGGTTGGATTGGTTGATGGGTTGGACGCGATGATCTTGAAGGTTTCTTTCAACCTGGTGTATTGTATTGTATTGTAAAGGCAAGGCAAAAGCAAGGCTAAGCAATTCACAGGCAACTAGAAATCAGCCTGTATATAAATCTTGCCCAAGATTCATTGGACCAGTAGGGCACTGAAACCAGCTCATAGTTACCCAATGAGAAGGGTTTCTGCCAGGCTGTGGCCAGAACACATGCCCTTACCATAGATACAGGGTTGTTTACGAGACAGGCATGGTCCTGTCCCGTTCGTTCACTTTCCTGTATTACCCTGGCTTTCTGCAGGAAGTAGGGGGGGGAGAGGGACCATGTCTAGACACCTTAGTGTCTGTATGAGTTTGTGCTGGGGCCGTTTGGCCCTTCCATGACAGTCCTATATATTTGCGACATCTTTTCTTAAGGGCTTAAGGATGAGACCTAAGTGTAACAGGGGCAGCCAATGTCCCCAAGCCCTGGACAGTAGCTTAGCTTATTCCCCATGAAGCACAAACTTTGCCAGATACATCAAACGAGGCTCAGTTACAAAAAGACAGAGGCCCACAGCTCTGATGAGTATTTTTTTCCCTGGGTCTTGCTTCACAGAGACAAACTGAGAATCCTACTGGGCAAATATGAGGAAAAATGTCCTGTGGAAGTGGTATAAGACTTCTACAAAAATAACTCACTACTTAAAAGAACTCCAAAATCGACTCTAATAGCACTGCATAGAAAAATCTATTCTACCAGCCTGGAATTCAAAATACTGTGAAGCTAGGGAGCTGTGCAAGCAACATTAAACAAGACAAGCAAAATGTAATCCAGAGCGCTTGTAACAAAAGCATGGAATAAGGAATAGGGGAATAAAAGTGTGAAGGCAGCCTAATGCTTCCACAATTAATAGATCTACTTTAAAAAAAAAAAAATCAATTCAGTGGAAAGTTAGAAAGATGTCAGGAAGGAGCAATTATTCATGGCTAATTACTTCTTAGAGCATGATGACAATGGGTTAGTTTTCTCTGGTATTGATGAAGAAAAACCTCTAGGGAAATATTTTGCAAAGGTTACCAAGGATATGAATTATTCTCTGGTATGTATGAAGCACAAGAATATGAAAGAATGAGTGAAACACTAGTGTAGTGAAGGTCATCAAGACAACTCAGCTAATAGCATAAATTACCACTTTAGAGATTCAAACATGCCATCAATATGTCTAATAATGAGTGATCTCCTGAAAGGGATGATTTGTTATGAAGTGTTCAGATACTTACCAGAAAGATGACTTTAAGAATATAGCTAAAGACAAAATTACAGATTTGAGCCTGTAGTTGTCCCTGTGAGTGAATTATGAGGGGAAAAACATAAACAAAAAACCAAGCCAAACAAACAAACAAAAACCCTTTACACAGGACAGTATTGAGGTCTGTTCACCCCCTGCAATGTGGGATTAGGTAGCACATACTCTTCCATTCATTTCCTCATTCCTCTCCAGAACAGCTACCACAGACTTCTCAATTTCATCTTCTCTCACTTTTATGTTCTCTCTTAGCCATACTTGTGGTTCCTTTATCAGCTTACTCTTCAATATGTCCATTCACAGTCATCTTGTTGTATCACAACCCATCTGTCCCAGTGGAACTTCCACCCTAATTTGTTCACAGTCCTTATTAGCTGTTCAGATCCCTGCTCCAGGTGCTCTATTACATTTGAACATCGTATTACAGAGTCTGTAGTACTCATTATAAATTCTCCTTCTCCTCTCTCTGTCCTGCCTCATGGTGCCATTTTGCCTGTCCATCATATTGTTCTATACACATTTCTGTGGAGCTGTCCAGTTCTGGGCCCCTCAGTTTAGGAAAGATATTGACTTGCTGGAACGTGTCCAGAGGAGGGCAACAAAGCTGGGAAGGGGTTTGGAGCACAAGCCCTATGAGGAGAGACTGAGGGAGCTGGGGTTGCTTAGCCTGGAGAAGAGGAGGCTCAGGGGAGACCTTCTTGCTGTCTACAGCTACCTGAATGGAGGTTGTAGCCAGGTGGGGGTTGGTCTCTTCTCCTAGGCAAGCAGCACCAGAACAAGGGCACACAGTGTGAAGCTGGGCCAGGGGAGGTTTAGGCTGGATGTTAGGAAGAAATTCTTCATAGAAAGAGTGATTGGCCATTGGAATGGGCTGCCTGGGGAAGTGGTGGAGTCACCATCACTGGAGATGTGTAGAAAGAGACTGGATGATGTGCTTGGTGCCATGGTTTAGTTGATTAGATGGTGTTGGATGATAGGTTGGACACGATCTCGAAGGTCTCTTCCAACCTATCCTATCCTATCCTATCCTATCCTATCCTATCCTATCCTATCCTATCCTATCCCATCCTATCCTATCCTATCCTATCCCATCCTATCCTATCCTATCCTATCCTATCTTACCCTATCCCATCCTACCCTATCCCATCCTGGAACGGGTCATCTCGAGTGCGATCACACAGCACTTACAGGATGACCAGGGGCTCAGGCCTAGCCAGCATGGATTTAGGAGGGGCAGGTCCTGCCTGACCAACCTGATCTCCTTCTATGATCAGGTGACCCGCCTGGTGGATGTGGGGAGGCCTGTGGATGTGGTCTACCTGGACCTCAGCAAGGCCTTTGACACCGTCCCCCACAGCAAACTCCTGGCCAAGCTGGCAGCCCATGGCTTGGACAGGAGCACACTGCGTTGGGTTAGGAACTGGCTGGAGGGCCGAGCCCAGAGAGTAATGGTGAATGGCACCACATCCAGCTGGCGGCCTGTCACTAGTGGTGTGCCCCAGGGATCAGTACTGGGCCCCATGCTCTTCAACATCTTTATTGATGATCTGGATGAGGGCATTGAGTCCATCATCAGTAAATTTGCAGATGACACCAAGCTGGGGGCAGCAGTTGATTTGCTGGAGGGCAGAGAGGCTTTGCAGAGGGACCTCGACAGGCTGGACAGATGGGCAGAGTCCAATGGCATGAGATTTAACACATCCAAGTGCCGGATTCTGCACATTGGCCACAACAACCCCAGGCAGTGCTACAGGCTGGGGTCAGAGTGGCTGGAGAGTGGCCAGGCAGAGAGGGACCTGGGGGTACTGGTTGATTGTAGGCTGAACATGAGCCTGCAGTGTGCCCAGGCAGCCAAGAAGGCCAATGGCATCCTGGCTTGCATCAGGAACAGTGTGGCCAGCAGGAGCAGGGAGGTCATTGTGCCCCTGTACACTGCACTGGTTAGGCCGCACCTTGAGTACTGTGTCCAGTTCTGGGCCCCTCAGTTTAGGAAGGATGTTGACTTGCTGGAACGTGTCCAGAGAAGGGCAACAAAGCTGGTGAGGGGTTTGGAACACAAGCCCTATGAGGAAAGGCTGAGGGAGCTGGGGTTGCTTAGCCTGGAGAAGAGGAGACTGAGGGGTGACCTTATTGCTCTCTACAACTACCTGAAGGGAGGTTGTAGCCAGGCAGAGGTTGGCCTCTTCTCCCAGGCAGCCAGCACCAGAACAAGAGGACACAGTCTCAGGCTGCGCCAGGGCAGGTTTAGGCTGGATGTTAGGAAGAAGTTCTACACGGAGAGAGTGATTGCCCATTGGAATCGGCTACCCGTGGAGGTGGTGGAGTCACCTTCACAGGAGGTGTTCAGGAGAAGACTTGATGGGGTGCTTGGCTGTATGGTCTAGTTGTTGGGTGGGTTGGATTGTTTGATGGGTTGGACGCGATGATCTTGAAGGTCTCTTCCAACCTGGTGTATTGTATTGTATTGTATTGTATTCTATTCTATCCTATTCTATTCCATCCTATTCTATCCTATTCTACTCTACTCTACTCTACTCTACTCTACGCTACTCTACTCTACTCTACTCTACTCTACTCTACTCTACTCTACTCTACTCTACTCTACTCTACTCTATCCCTATTCTATTCTATCCTGACTTTGTAAATAGGATAGCCACACATATTGCTGTCACATTTACATGCAACCTTCATACATATCTCAGGGCCTAGATATTAGCTATATTCGCTACCAGTTCCTTTAAAACTGCTAGTCTGATTATACAATTAGGTAGCAGTTCCTAGACTGTAGGAAATGACCCTATGTGAATCCTGCACACATTCCAAGGTGTTGCCAAAAGTGTCTGCTCTTCTGTTAGAAGGTAGAAGTTGGGGTTTTTCAACTGCAACATGGACTGATTTAAAAAACATCAGGCTTATTGTCAACTGAGTAGACTCTTGTTAGAAGACAGTTTGCAAAAATACCTTCCCCATATTTACAAAAATATTCAAATTGCAAGGTACAAAGATAAACAAAAGGCCTAGGCTGCCATTTTCATACATTTTGATCTTCAGTGCTATTTAACTTGCAACAAGCAACTCACCTCCAGACAAGACTTGAATATGTCATCTATTCTTGATAAAACGTGGGGTTTTTTTTTTTTTTTTTTGCTGCGAGAGAGTTCTCATCCCCCCCGTGGTAACAAAAGAAGAAAAGCTTGTGAGGAAGAAACAGGCTAGCAATAAAGCCAGGAAAAGAAGCCTGACCCACCTTTGAAAGCCATCACTGTGGAGAAGTCTGAGGGCAAGAAGACTGTGACTGCCTGGCAGGCAGCACAGGGAAAGGAAAGTGTTTCACGAACAGCTTACCTACCTTGGCAGCTAATAAAATCAATATAAGTTAAAATCAGTAAAGTTAAACTGGCATAACAGTAGCATGGGGAAAAACAGACCTTTGTAGCAGAAATAAAATTGTGTTCAACTTGTTGAAAGCTGGTACATTTCTTGTCATCTAAAATCATGGTCTCCTTAGGGCTAGGCTGGGTGCAAAGGGCAGGAAAGTTTTAATGTAAATATTTCCTGTACAAACAATCAGAATAAAAAAAAACAATGAGTGAAAAGGTTGATGTTTGAGCATAATTTAAAAGGTGAAATCTGCTTTCCTAGTAGCAGGGATCCAAGACTGCATTTTTCTAGCTCTTGAATATGTTCTGATTACTCATTCCTGGGCAAATAATGCTGGAATGAGGTAAAGGGGAGCCAGACTTGCAGAGCAGTCAGCAGTGTCCAGAGAAGGGCAACAAAGGTGGGGAGAGGTCTGAAGCACAAGCCCTGTGAGGAGAGGCTGAGGGAGCTGGGGTTGCTTAGCCTGGAGAAGAGGAGGCTCAAGGGAGACCTTATTGCTGTCTACAACTACCTGAAGAGAGGTTGTAGCCAGGTGGGGGCTGGTCTCTTCTGCCAGGCAAGCAGAACCAGAACAAGGGCACACAGTCTCAAGCTGTGCCAGGGGAGCTTTAGGCTGGATGTTAGGAAGAAATTCTTCATAGAGAGAGTGATTGGCCATTGGCATGGGCTGCCTGGGGAAGTGGTGGAGTCACCATCATTGGAGGTGTTTAAAAGGAGACTTGATGGGGTGCTTGGTGCCATGGTTTAGTTGATTAGATGGTGTCGGATGATAGGTTGGACACGATGATCTTGAAGGTCTCTTCCAACCTGGTCTGGTCCATTCCATTCCATTCCATTCCATTCCATTCCATTCCATTCCATTCCATTCCATTCCATTCCATCCCATCCCATCCCATCCCATTCTATGCTATGCTATGCTATGCTATGCTATGCTATGCTATGCTATTCTATTCTATTCTATTCTATTCTATTCTATTCTATTCTATTCTATTCTATTCTATTCTATTCTATACTATTCTATACTATTCTATCATTTCAATGTTTGCAAATATATCCAGCATATAATATCGTAAAAAAGAATTAGTAGGGAGATCATAAAACAGGAGGTCTGTCATAAGCACAGAAGTGACCAGTTAGGTTTGAAGAATACTGTTTGTTCTGTTTTGATTAGCAGCCCTT
Organism: Picus viridis; assembly: GCA_033816785.1. Lineage (NCBI taxonomy): Eukaryota > Metazoa > Chordata > Aves > Piciformes > Picidae > Picus > Picus viridis. The sequence goes on along the minus strand of CM066566.1, from coordinate 84,563,907 downwards.
TAAAAGGCAGGAAAGAAGGAAGGAGACAGAGAAAAACAGGGAGAGGCAGACAAAGAAGGAAGAAAGAAAACCCTCATTGTGTGTGCAAGTGCTCGTGTTTGCAGAGCCATTTGGACTTCATTAGGTATGTTCATTAGGATCATTACGTGAAAGTGTCACGGTCCAAAAAGGAAAAGAAGAGATTTTAGCATAGCTATCTCATTTATTAATATGGTATCAAAAGTTATCTATTCCAAAGCAAAATGTTTGACAGTAAGCTGTCACCGAAGAAATAGATTCATTATAAAAATGCTAGAAGTGCATACATCTCGTTGACTGTTTATCATTAACTGCATGGGATGTTGATAGGAAATGTCTAGCTATAATTTATATTTCTGATGACTCTCAAATCTATTATTCACCTTTCTGCAGTTTTATAGCTCCTTTGGACAGAATAGAAATTGAACAGGCAGAGTAAGTTCTGGAGGGGAATTTTCTGTTGTTGCTCTTCTTTTTTATCGCATCCCTCCAGCCTGAGCTCTCCCTCGCATGTGATCAGACCTGCATTGCCCAAGTGTTTCTCAGAAAATAATGCTTAAAAATAACAAATAAATAAATAAATAAATAAATAAATACATAAGGAGGGGGAACATCTAACTACAGCTGCATTTCAAGCCTTGCAGCAATTCTAACAATTAAACAACTCTAACAAACACATTGTGGGTAAAATTTTTCAAACACAGTCATTTGTGGTGCTGGGGAAGTATCTATTAAGGGTGTGGTGGTTTGAGCCTTGACTTGGACTTAAGAGCTCAGATGGGGGCCAGGCTGGGAAACCCTCCTCTTCTCCCCCTCCTATTTCCCAATAGAGAGGAAAAGGAAGGAAAGGAGCAAATCCACCAAGAAATAATTTGGATTTGGCTTGGAAGTAGAGAGATAAAGAATTGTCTTTTTTCCCCATCCATCCTTGTTCCTTACCCTTTATATATATAGATAGATATAGATAGATAGATAGATAGATAGATAGATAGATAGATAGATAGAGATAGATATATCTATATATCTATAGATAGATAGATAGATAGATAGAGATAGTGATATATATAGATAGATATATATACATATATCTTTTTTCCCATCCCTTTTCCTTACTCTTTTCCCATCCCTTTTCCTTACCCTTTATATATATATATATGTATATATAAAGGGTAAGGAACAAGGATGGATGGGAAAAAAGAAATATGAAATACAAAACCAGTCCTTTGCAAAGGCCTGGGTATAGCAGAGAGGACCACATGGCAGAGAAACAGGGAAACCAGCAGCAGTCCTTGTCCAGGCAAAGGCAGGGCCCAAGAGAGCTAATGGCTGCAGTGTCCTCCTTTTTATAGCCTTGCTGGACAGGAAGGGGGAGTGGAACAGACTAAACTCAGTTTCCCAGGGGAAAAACCCCATGCAGGGAGGGCAGTGCTCTCACAAGCCCTCCCCCACCCTGCTTCCCGGATGGGCATAACCCACCACAAAGGGTCACAGGAGTTTAAAGTGTATGAAGACCTGAAAATTAGTATCTTGGAAAACATAGATAATAAATGTGTGAAGTATTCAGTAAACCAAAGAGTCATTTGTGCCAAGGTATGGGTTCAAGAAATCTGATCTTGTTAAAAAATCCCTATTTCTGCAGAAACACCATAACAAACTCAAGGAAAAAGTTGCCTATGAGTTCATTCCAAGTAACAATGAGAGTTTAAAATGCATATGACTGTGTACAGACCATTATCTTCTCCTTTTTTCTTTTAACATCTTGTAGATGTTAGATCAATGACCTACCTGGTAATTGCAAGAGACTTCAGTGAAGCTGAAAAAGAAAGGATTTATCCTGTTCCCTTTTAAACCACATACAGGTTTGTACAGAGGAGCTACTAGAACAATGGCGATTCTTAGCTCTCCCCCATGCAGCATCATCTAAACCCAAGCTCTGGAAGCACAGGCTGGCTATGCAATTTCTCAGGGCAGACTTTATTACTTTTTTATTGACTACATCTATTGCATTTCTCCCTTTTACAGCATTCCACAAATGTTAGAAAGAGGACAGGCAGTAATAGCAGAGCTTAGAGGAGTATTTTTCATGTGAGTTCTGGGTTCTGATGTAGCACAAGTTAGCTAGAGAAATCTGCTTTCTCTGATTTTCCCTGAGGGAGAAAGGGAAACAATTAGTCTCATTTCAGACCTGCATGTAATCTAATCTGACAATTAATCCCTGAAAGAAAATCCAGAATGCTCATTACATGATCAACACGCAATAATGCATTTTTATCCAAGAAAAGGTTCATAACAGGTAATGTAAAAACAGTGCATGATGAAATTTTAGTATCTGCTGTAAAGTGTGCCCTTGTTCTGTGGACCAGGTTAGTACAGCTCTGCCTTTTTACAAGATTGGAGCTGCATCTTGACTACTTTGTTAGAGAGATTATTAGTTATATAAATTTAAGAAGGACATTTTGAGACACTTGAATGTGGCCAGAGAAGGGCAACGAGGCTCATCAGAGGCCTCAAGCACAAGCCCTACAAGGAGGGGCTGAGTGAGCTGGGATTGTTTAGCCTGGAGAAGAGGATGCTCAGGGGTGACCTCATTGCTCTCTACAACTACCTGAAAGGTGGTTGTAGCCAGGAAGAGGTTGGTCTCTTCTCTCTAGCAACCAGCACCAGAACAAGAGGACACAGTCTCAAACTGTGCCAGGGAAAGTTTGGGTTCGAGGTGAGGAGGAAGTTCTTCACGGAGAGAGTCATTCATCATTGGAATGGGCTGCCCAGGGAGGTGGTGGAGTCACCGTCCCTGGGGGTGTTCAAGAGGGGATTGGACGTGGCAGTTGGTCTAGCCATGAGGTCTGTGGTGACAGGTTGGACTTGATGATCTTTGAGATCTCTTCCAACCTTGGTGATACTGTGATAGTGTGACACCGTTTCTGGAGGTGTTCAAGAAGGGACTGGACATGGCACTTGGTGTCATGAGCTAGTAGTCCTGAGGTCTTGGATGACAGGTTGGACTTGATAATCTTTGAGGTTTTTTCCAACCTTGTTGATTCTATGATTGTATGAATATCTCCTGGTAGATCTAATCCACAGTGCTGGATTTTACCTTAGAGAAAGTGAAGGAATCCTAGAATTGAAGTCCACACCCATACACTCATTTCTAGAAAGAAGTATCTATGCCAAAAAAAATGTGTCTTCTCTCTGCAATTATATAGTATCAAATGTAATATAAGATCTGATGCAAGCAATGAATTTTCTGTTATGAAGTCTCTAAGATCAGTCACTTTCTTATATCTAACCATCTCATCAAAAGAGATTGTTTGGAAGACAGTGTGTTGTCCTGAAAATCTTCTCTCTATCCATAACTAGAACAATAAGTGAGAATAGAATAGAATAGAATAGAATAGAATAGAATAGAATAGAATAGAATAGAATAGAATAGGTCAGGTTGGAAGAGAACTTCGAGATCATCACATCCAACCTATCATCCAACAACATCTAATCAACTAAACCATGGCACCAAGCACCCTATCAAGTCTCCTCATAAACACCTCCAATGACGGTGACTCCACCATCTCCCCAGGCAGCCCATTCCAATGGGCAATCGCTCTCTCTGTGTACAACTTCTTCCTGACATCCAGTCTAAACCTCCCCTGGTGCAGCTTGAGGCTGTGTCCTCTTGTTCTGGTGCTGGTTGCCTGGGAGAAGAGACCAACCTCCGCCTGTCTACAACCTCCCTTCAGGTAGTTGTAGAGAGCAAGAAGGTCTCCCCTGAGCCTCCTTGTCTCCAGCTCCCTCAGTCTCTCCTCATAGGGCTTGTGCTCCAAACCCCTCACCGAATTTGTTGACCTTCTCTGGACAAGTTCCAGCAAATCAACATCTTTCCTAAACTGAGGGGCCTGTATCTGGACACATTTTCACTCATCCCAATAGTTTTTAAAGCTTTAGTCTCTCACAGATGGATGGGAAGGAAGAATCAGATGGATAAGCAAGATCTGTCATACAACTGCCCAGTAAAGACACAAATGTTAAATTACCCTTAAATTCCTAAATCAAAGCAATTTTCTTTACAAGATAAGAAAGGTTTAAGCAAATGTCAAACATGAAAATAACTAGGCAGGAAAATTATTATTCAAAACATTGTGTGGTGGCAGATTAAGTCACATACCACAGTTAAGAAGAGATTCGTCCTCAGGAGGTTGTGTGCAGGTTGCCACCGCTACCATTAAAGGTCTGAGAGATGTGTGACATCTGGAGCCGAGATGTATAAAGTTGCTATGGGTATTTTCTTGTCTCCTGTAACTTATGGACATTTGAAAAACAGCCTTATTATTTGTGCTTCCAGAACGTGGTGATCATCTCATTTCTCCACTTATTTGCATCACACCCTACCTGAAGGCTAATAAAGCCCATGGGACTTCAGGCAAAGGCCACTCCACAAAGGAAGATCGTCCACAGACTTGTGACAGGACTTGATGCAGCATGAAATGGGAGTGCCTGATATGCACAAACCTGGAAAGGAAAATAAATTACTTTTCTTTTATGGGAGAAATTTAAAAGAGGGTACAGGCCACACACACACAAAAAAAGAAAGAGAGAGAGTGCTTCAGATTAGAAAAAGACATAAAACAAATTGGAGTGAGGAAGAATGAATAAAGAAAAAATGCAGGGGACACCAATGAGAAAACCCAGTCAGGTGCATAAGGGGTGTCCAATATCTGATAGGAAAAACTAATTATGTTGTTTCATTAGGCTGGACTGAAAGAGGCAGGAGCAAGAAGCTGCAAAGGAAAATTAAAGTATTGCACTGTCCACCATGAGAAAGGTTTTGCTGCAAACAGGAGAAGCAGTTGCAGAGATTCACAGACATAAGGAGATAGCAGCACTTCAGCCTGGCAGGGCTGGTGCTCCAAGAACCACTCCAGCAGTGGGAGTCCTGTGTTCGGTTCTGGGCCGCTCAGTTTAGGAAAGATGTTGAGTTGCTGGAAGGTGTCCAGAGAAGGGCAACAAAGCTGGGGAGGGGTTTGGAGCACAGCCCTGTGAGGACAGGCTGAGGGAGCTGGGGTTGCATAGCCTGGAGGAGACCTTCTTGCTGTTTACAACTACCTGAAGGGAGGTTGTAGCCAGGTGGGGGTTGGCCTCTTCTCCCAGGCAACCAGCACCAGAACAAGAGGACACAGCCTCAAGCTGCACCAGGGGAGGTTTATGCTGGATGTCAGGAAGAAGTTGTACACGGAGAGAGTGATTGCCCATTGGAATGTGCTGCCCAGGGAGGTGGAGGTGTTTAGGAAGAGACTGGATGGGGTGCTTTGTGCCATGGTTTAGTTGATTAGATGATGTTGGATGATAGGTTGGACTCAATGATCTCAAAGGTCTTTTCCAACATGGTTAATTCTATCCTATCCTATCCTATCCTATCCTATCCTATCCTATCCTATCCTATCCTATCCTATCCTATCCTATCCTATCCTATCCTATCTATCCTATCCTATGCCATTCCATTCCATTCCATTCCATTCCATTCCATTCCATTGGGCAATAATTTATCAAGTGGGGCATCTTTACTTTCCTGATTATTTTATCAGACTTTCAACACCATTTCCTAAGTCCCAAGGGGAGTCCTGTTCAGGTGAGACTCTACCAAAAGCATTAGCACCTTCTTTTGATCCAAGACAAAGGACTATATGCCTTGCGTATATGCCTCTTATCTACTTATTTCTCACCATTGCAGAGGTTAAGAGATTGATGGTTTCCTTGAAAATTGTGGGGGTTTCTGTTTATATAAAAAAAAAAAAAAAAAGAATTTTAATCCCCTGGTATTTTTCTCAGAACACTATGCAGGGAATTTTTGTCAGCCTGGAGCATCTGTGCTGGACAGAAAAATGGTGTGTATCAGTGGTTTGTTGGGAAAAAAGAAGATGGCTTCAGGTGCGAGAGCGAATTGGGTATCACTCCTAGAGGCCTCACTTGAGTTTCATCTCGGGTAATTGGACATTTTCTGTGCAAGTTTGGGTTTTTTCCTTTTCATCAGAGCAGATCCTATTATGATGACACTCAGAAAACAAAAAAAAAAAAAAAAAGGAGAAAAAAGAAAAAAGAAAACCAAAACCCAAAACAAACTGTCCAGGTCTCTGTGTTTTGCAGGCCTAATCACTACAAATTATCACCGCCGCTGTATCAAATAGACTCTCTGCTCTGCCTCTGAATGCCTGCCACAGGAGCCATGCTGCAATGCCATTGTAAATTCACCTCCTCTACCAAAAAAAACCCAAACATTTCTTTCCTCTCTAACCTGGAGGGAAATAACAGAATTTCCAGACAGTAAAAGTACAGGTTTTTTAAAAGGTCAAAGGATTCCAGTAAAATATTACATTGCATGCTGTGTGCAAACCGTGAAAATGGTGATATTTCATTACTGAGGGGAAAAAAATGGTAACAAAAACAGATTCTGACAGCATCTACCTTTTTTGTTCGCCCCCCCAGATTTGGGACAAAGACTGTAGCAAAATGGAAACAGGCAGCCAGCTAGCATTATCTGAACACTGGGTTTTGTTTCACAGTCATTATCTCCCATGTAAAAGTCTTCAAACCACCTGAATCTTTGGCTTGTGTCATGGCTTAACTTCAGCCAGTTAATAAGCACCGTGCAGCCACTCACTGCCTCCCCCTGCCCTGTGGCATGGGGGATAAAATTGAAAAAGATGAAAGATATAAAGACAGTTTAATAGGACAAAAAGGGAAAGGAATCACAGAGTCACCGAATGTTAGTGGCTGGAAGGGACCTTGAAAGATCAGCTAGTTCAACGCCCCTGCCAGAGCAGGATCACCTAGACTAGGTGACACAGGAATGCATTCAGGGAGGTTCTGAATGTCTCCAGTGAAGGACTCCATGACTCACCAGACAGCCTGTTTCAGTGCTCCTTCACACTCACAGTGAAAAAGGTTTTCTTTACATTCCCATGGAACTTCCTATGTTTGCACCCATTCCCCACTTGTTCTACCATTGGACATCACTGAAAGGAGCCTGGCTTTTTCCTCCTGACCCTTGTCCCTCACTTATTTATAAACATTAATGAGGTGCCCCCTCAACCTCCTCTTCTCCAAGCTAAAAAGATCTATCTCCCTCAGCCTTTCCTCCTAAGGCAGATACTCCACTCCCTTATCATCTCTATGGCTCTGTGTGAGACTTGTTCAAGCAGTTCCCTGTACTTCTCAAACTGAGTCTCTTCCAACCTTGGTAATACTGTGATACTGTGAGGGTCCCAAAAGTGCACACAGTGTTCCATATGAGGCCTCAACAGGGCAGAGTAGAAGGGGGAAGAGAACTTCTCTCAACCTACTAGCCACACCCCTTCTAAAACACCCCAGGATGCATTGGCCTTCCTGGCGACCAGGGCACACTGCTGGCTCCAGGTCATCCTGTTGTCCAGCAGGACTCCCAGGTCCTTTTCCCCAGAGCTGCTCTCCAACAGATCAGCCCCCAACCTATATTGCTATATGGGGTTGTTTTTTTCCCAGAAGCAAGACTCTACACTTGTCCTTGTTACATTTCACTGAATTTACAGTATTACAGTATTACCAAGGTTGGAAGAGACCTCGAAGATCATCGAGTCCAACCTGTAACCACAAACCTCACGACTAGACCATGGCACCAAGTGCCACATCCAGTCCCCTCTTGAACGCCTCCAGGGACAGCGACTCCACCACCTCCCCAGGCAGCACATTCCAATGACAAATCACTCTCTCGGTGAAGAACTTTCTCCTCACCTCATGCCTAAACTTCCCCTTTCAACTCTCCAGCCTGTCCAGGTCTCACTGAGTGGCAGCAAACTTGCTGACACTGCACTCTGTTCCCTCATCTAGGTCATTGATAAATATTACTGGTTCCCATATCAACCCCTGAGAGACTCCACTAGATACAGACCTCCAACTAGACTCTGTCCCATAGACCACAACTACATGACTTCTTTCCTTCAAGTTATAATAATAATAGTAATAAATAATAAGAGGAGGAGTAGTAATAACAACAATAACAATCTGTAATAAACAAGTGATGTCCAGTATAATTGCTTGCCACCTACTGACTGATAACCAGTCAATCCCTGAGCTGTGGCACCTTCAGCTAACTCTCCCCAGTTTATACACTGGATGTGATGGTATAGCGTACCCCTTTGGCTCATTGAATGTGAATGTGTCCAGAGAAGGGCAACGAAGCTGGGGAGAGGCCTTGAGCACAAGCCCTACAAGGAGAGGCTGAGGGAGCTGGGGTTGTTTAGCCTGGAGAAGAGGAGGCTCAGAGGTGACCTTCTGACCTTCTTGCTCTCTACAACTACCTGAAGGGAGGTTGTAGACAGGAAGGGGTTGGTCTCTTCTCCCAGGCAATCAGCACCAGAACAAGAGGACACAGTCTCAAGCTGTGCCAGGGGAAGTTTAGGCTCAAGGTGAGAAGAAAGTTCTTCCCAGAAAGAGTGTTTGGCCATTGGAATGTGCTGCCCAGTGAAGTGGTGGAGTCACCATCCCTGGAGGTGTTCAAGAGGGGATTGGATGCAACACTTGGTGCCATGGTTTAGTAGTCATGAGGTTTTGGGTGACAGGTTGGACTTGATGATCTTTGAGGTCTCTTCCAACCTTATTGATTCTATGATTCATTTGGGTCATCTGTCCTTACTGTGCTCCCTTTTGGCTTCTTGTGCACTCAGCCACCACTGACAAGGTAGTATGAGAAGCTGAAAACCAAAACTAAAACATCTGTTTGTTATCAACATTTTTCTGATCCTAAATCCAGCACTACATTGGTCACTAGAAAGAAAAAATAACTTTATTTCAGCTAAAACTGAGACAGTTGTCCAGCGGAACCAACTCTCTGTTCTATGGCAAGGTTAACTTACAGACACAATTCACAGGGGGAAAAAAATGCAGCTTGCTGTCCCACACCTCATTCAAGCACAATTTAACACAATTAACTTATTTTTATTTTATAATATGTGTTTTAAGTCTCATTCATATTGCTGGGGCACCAAGGCTACTGAGCTTGCTTGTTCCCATATAGTTCTCACCACAGCAGTAGGTGCACTCTACAAGTCATTGAGCTTGTTAATCAGAAGAGCTCTCAGAGCCTCCTTAGTTCTAACAGTTTTATTGCAGGTACCTAAGCAGCTGAAACTGTGGAAGTCAGGAGCTGCAGTTAACTCAAACAGTCAATCTGGAGCAGGAGAAAGTTGAATGCTCTGCAGCTTTGTTTCAATGGGGATAATGAGAATTATTTTTCAAGTATTAGCATGTGCTAGAAGAAAACATTATTTAGGACTGACTATCAAATGCCTAATTACAGGACACAGGATCCCAGGATGTTAGGGGTGGAAGAGACCCCTGGAGATCTTCGAGTCACAGGATCATAGAATGTTTGGAGTTGGAAGGAACCTCTGGAGATCTTCCAGTCCAAACTCCTTGCTGGAGAAGGACCACACAGGAATGCATCCAGATGGGTCTTGAAAGTCTCCAGAGAAGGAGACTCCACAACCTCTCTGGACAGCCTACTCCAGAGCTCTGTGACCCTTACAGTAAAGAAGTTTTCCCTCATGTTGACATGAAACTGCCTGTGTTGTAGTTTATATCCATTGCCCCTTGCCCTGTCACAGGGCACAAGTGAGAAGAGGCTGTCCCTTCCTTCTTGACACCCAGCCCTCATATATTTATATACATTTATTAGACCCCCTCTCAGTCATCTCCTATCCAGACTAAACAGCCCCAGGTCTCAGCCTTTCCTCATAAGGCTCATGCTCCAGTCCCTTAGTCCTTGTAGCCCTCCGTTGGACTCTTTCAAGTCCCTCTTCAACTGGGATGCCCAGAATTGCATGCAATATTCTAGGTGGGGCCTCATTAGGGCAGAGCGGGGGGGAAAAGCACCTCCCTCAATCTGTTGGACACACTCCTCTTAATGCACCCCAGGATCCCTTTGGCCTTGGCCACAAGGGCACATTGCTGTCCCATGGGTAACTTGTCATCCACCAGGACTCCCAGCTCCTTCTCCATGGGGCTGCTCTCCAGCAGATCATCTCCTAACCTGTGCTGGTGCAGGTTATTATTCCTTTCCAGGTGCAGGACTGTGCACTTATGCTTGTTGAAGCTCATTAGGTTCCTCTCTGCCCAGCTCTCCACTCTGTCCAGGTCTCGCTGAATGGCCACACAGCCTTCTGGTGTATCAGCCAAGCCTCCCAGTTTGGTATCATCAGCAAACTTGCTGAGCAGACACTCTGTCCCCTCATTAATGTCACTGATTAAAATGTTGAGCAGGACTGGACCCAGCACTAATCCCTGGGGAACTCCACTTAGTTCCAGGTCTCCAGCTGGACCTGGCACTGTTGATCACCACTCTTTGCACTCTACTGTGTAACTGGTTCCTAATCCATCTCACTGTCTGCATCACTGAAGCAAATAATTTGAAATGATAGTGATCTAAAGCCAGCTTTTAAAGTGAATAGTGAACAAAGCAATAAATAATAAAATTACACATACTATATGTGATTGCTCATTGCATCAGATTGCCAGTCATAATAAAAGCCTCATTACCTCACAAAAGAAGGAATGTCATTAACTATTTCTAACTCCTGTTATCAACATATATTATGGTAAATCTAATTTTGATTAAATTGGCCCTAACCTTAACCCTATTCCCTTCTTATTTCTAAGGATGGAGATTTTTCATACTTTAAAGATGGCTTCATCACTCCATTGATAGTGCCTGCAGTTTTTGGTCTCTCATAATGCTGCTTTCACTCTGAAAACCAGCTGCAAAATGCACCTGAAAAGCAGTAAAGGCACTGGGAAAGAGAAGCATACCTTGGAGCCAGGGAAGGTGCTCAAAGTTTGTTCAGGTAGATGAGACTGCAAGTCTCCAGTGAGACCCTCTAGGATGAGATAGAGATACTTGACTTCGCTTTGCAATATGCATATTAAATATGAATAGCATAGCATAGCATAGCATAGCATAGCATAGCATAGGATAGGATAGGATAGGATAGGATAGGATAGGATAGGATAGGATAGGATAGGATAGGATAGGATAGACCAGACCAGGTTGGAAGAGACCTTCAAGATCATCGCATCCAACCTATCAACCAATCCAACCCACCTAAACAACTAAACCATGGCACCAAGCACCCCATCAAGTCTCCTCCTGAACACCTCCAGTGATGGTGACTCCACCACCTCCACGGGCAGCCCATTCCAATGGGCAATCATTCTCTCTGTATAGAACATCTTCCTAACACCCAGCCTAAACCTCCCCTGGCACAGCTTGAGACTGTGTCCTCTTGTTCTGGTGCTGGCTGCCTGGGAGAAGAGACCAACCTCCGCCTGGCTACAACCTCCCTTCAGGTAGTTGTAGAGAGCAAAAAGGTCACCCCTGAGTCTCCTTTTCTCCAGGCTAAGCAACCCCAGCTCCCTCAGCCTCTCCTCGGAGGGCTTGTGTTCCCAACCCCTCACCAACTTCGTTGCCCTTCTCTGGACACGTTCCAGCAAGTCAACATCCTTCCTAAACTGAGGGGCCCAGAACTGGACACAGTACTCAAGGTGTGGTCTAACCAGTATATATATATATATATATATATATATAAAAAATATATGTGTGTGTGTGTAGGCACAAGGAACACAAATTCCATCTCAGTTTGAAGGTCATCCTTCATTTGTGCTAGGTTTGAAAATGCCTGATTCTAATGTCACACAAAGTAAATAGACTAGTGATACAGTTGTCACTCTGCAGCATGTGCAAACGGAGTGCAAGTTTATTTAAGTCTTGCCAGGATAGCAGCAGGGTAACTTGTAAGAGGATAATTTTGCATTTTGCTGTCTGAGGGTCTTTTCTGTGTAATTGTTAGTATGTGTGTCAGCTGACATTACCAGTACTGAGAATCTCTTCCACTGTTACCAGCAATGTCAGAGAAGGTTCATGTGTACCTTTCACTGTTCTCACTGCATTATTTATCAAATGAATATGAAAACAAAATGTTGATGCAGAGAACAATATGGTAAATACTGCAATGTGCAATGCCAGCTTCACCTTGTCAACCTTCCACCATGGGTCAAAGTTCATTTTCCTACTGTTTTAACCAGTATCTACTAGTCTTTCTTGCCCTATTGGATTTTTTTCCTAAGCTTTCCCAACCTCTTTTTTCTCCCATCGCCTTCATGTTCAGTCAATAAAACTATCCACATAAGACATTAGTCATACATTTTATTCTATACCAGAAGACAACCATACCCAGGAGATTTCAGCACACAGGCCTTGCTCTCAGCAAACCCAGAGGCACATTGACTCTGTATTTCCTTCTAACCTTGCCTGAAAACTGTGTTTTTAATGAAGGGGTCTCTCTAAGTCTCTAATATTTATCTACCTGTTTCTTGACATCTCATATCTACTACTGACTTGGTTTCACATTTAGGTTACTTTCTGAGCAGGTCAGCACCAATTACTTGTCAAGACTAGTTTAACAAAGTTACAAGGACTTAATGGACACCTTAACTAACAAGTCCCATTCTCACTACTTTAAGCATATCCTACAACCAGGTTTTTCAAAGTAGCTTAAGGACATTAATTTCACATATAACTTAGGTTCAAGAACATATCCCAGTCATGAAGCATGAGTTAAGCAGCCTGGATTATTCCAGTGGTTGGTGAACAACTCCTCTTTTTCATCTGACCCTGTTTTACCAAGTCCTTATACTATCAAAATGAAAATTCATGAGGACCAGGGTCTCACTGTTACAGATCTTGGAGGAGAAACAGAAAAAGAAATCATTGACCCAAAGTCTGCATTGCAAATGGCAGCTGCATTTAAAACCCTAGAATAGAATAGAATAGAATAGAATAGAATAGAATAGAATAGAATAGAATAGAATAGAATAGAATAGAATAGAATAGAATAGAATAGAATTAATAGACCAGGTTGGAAGAGACCTTCAAGATCATCGCGTCCAACACATCAACCAATCCAACCCACCTAAACAACTAAACCATGGCACCAAGCACCCCATCAAGTCTCTTCCTGAACACCTCCAATGATGGTGACTCCACCACCTCCACCTGGGCAACCCATTCCAATGGCCAATCACTCTCTTGGTATAGAACTTCTTCCTAACATCCAGCCTAAACCTCCTTTGACACAGCTTGAGACTGTGTCCTCTTGTTCTGGTGCTGGCTGCCTGGGAGAAGAGACCAACCTCTGCCTGTCCACAACCTCCCTTCAGGTAGTTTTAGAGAGCAAAAAGGTCACCCCTGAGTCTCCTCCTCTCCAGGCTAAGCAATCCCAGCTCCCTCAGCCTTTCCCCAGAGGGCTTGTGTTCCAAACCCCTCACCAACCTCGTTGTCCTTCTCTGGACTCGTTCCATCAAGGAAAACACACATGAAAGGATTGATCATTGTTATAGTGAATTTCCAGTGGTCTCCCTAACAATGTCATGTGTTTGGAGGCCTTAAAGGCAAGTTACAAATAAGAAGGAGAAAAAAAATGCTCACTATATATTTACCTGAGAATTAAATACCCATTCCTCACTGTACCTGCTAGTTTTAGCCCACAGTTCATTCTTCCAAATAAAAGTTCCTAAAAGCACCTGGGTAGAGATTTTCCCAAATTGCAGAGTTTTTGCTTTTTAATTCCATCCAAATATATAATTAGTGAATTATTACCACCACATAATTTTTACATTTAGCTTGCAGAGCTAAATTTTGTTTATCTGGGTTTGGCCTTATCTCAGCTACTGCAAATAAATTTGATTTTCTCCATACTGTTTGTGCAGCTGCACACCAAGGACTGCTTGGTACTATATTGTGGGTGTTCAGACAACACCTAGAATTTCAGATGCTGTTATGTTCCTGGGGTGAACCTATTCCTCTTTAGGTCCTAGGCCTCAGTGAGATCTAATTGTTATTAGCATAAATTTTGCCAGTGAAATCACAAGTTGTGTGTCATTTAAACTTGCCAGTGCCACAAAAAAAGCACTGACAAAAAAGAAATGAGGATAAATCAACTAGAAATTAATGTCAGATTGCAAATTATTTGGGAGAAGGAGCAAAGGAAGCTTTGATGAGGTGTTGCTTTGAAAGGGACTTAAGAACAGGTATGGGCTCAGCTTGGACACATTAGCTCTATGCCAGTGGCTTTTATGGACTTATGTTCCTTGACATCAGCTAAGGAGCTGCTACTATATACTTCCTAACCTACATTTTAGATATATTTGCTTTTACCTGTGCATGCTAAAGGAAGTCCTTTCATCATCTGACTACAGATAAAAGCAAACAAATACAGGGTGGGGAAACAGCTACATACAAATGGCCTTAGAAAACATGGGTAAAAAAATCCAAGGGGAATTCATTGCACCAGTCAGGTTTCAAAATCATTCATTGACCAGCTACCACTTGTCCTGTCACTGACAGTCTGGAAAGTTGAGTCAGTCAGGAGTTGATCTGCTGGAGGGAAGAGAGGCTTTGCAGAGGGACCTCGACAGGCTGGACAGATGGGCAGAATCCAAGGGCATGAGATTGAACACATCCAAGTGCCGGGTTCTGCACATTGTCCACAGCAACCCCATGCAGTGCTACAGGCTGGGGTCAGAGTGGCTGGAGAGCGGCCAGGTAGAGAGGGACCTGGGGGTGCTGGTTGATGGTAGGCTGAACATGAGCCTGCAGTGTGCCCAGGCAGCCAAGAAGGCCAATGGCATGCTGCTCTGGATCAGGAATAGAGTGGCCAGCAGGAGCATGGAGGTCATTCTCCCCCTGTACACTGCACTGGCTAAGCCACGCCTTGAGTATTGTGTCCAGTTCTGGGCCCCTCAGTTTAGGAAAGATTTGAGTTGCTGAAGCATGTCCAGAGAAGGGCAACAAAGTTAGTGAGGGGTTTGGAACACAAGCCCTATGAGGAGAGGCTGAGGGAGCTGGGGTTGCTTAGCCTGGAGAAGAGAAGACTCACGGGTGACCTTATTGCTCTCTACGACTACCTGAAGGGAGGTTGTAGCCAGGCAGAGGTTGGCCTCTTCTCCCAGGCAGCCAGCACCAGAACAAGAGGACACAGTCTCGAGCTGCACCAGGGAAGGTTTAG
Source organism: Picus viridis (assembly GCA_033816785.1). Taxonomy (NCBI): domain Eukaryota; kingdom Metazoa; phylum Chordata; class Aves; order Piciformes; family Picidae; genus Picus; species Picus viridis. Next base: position 84,548,809 of record CM066566.1, on the reverse strand, counting down.
GCTGGATGTTAGGAAGAAGTTCTATACAGAGAGAGTGATTGCCCATTGGAATGGGTTGCCGTGGAGGTGGTGGAGTCACCATCATTGGAGGTGTTCAGGAGGAGGCTTGATGGGATGCTTGGTGCCATGGTTTAGTTGTTTAGGTGGGTTGCATTGGTTGATAGGTTGGACGCGATGATCTTGAAGGTCTTGTCCTCTTGTCCTCTTGTTCTGGTACTGGCTGTCTGGGAGAAGAGACCAACCTCTGCCTGTCTACAAGGAGGGAGCTTTGAATATGAAGCAAATCAGATTGCTGCTTCTGGGAGTTTCAAAGGGATCTGAAGATGGGCACAGAAAAGATGCATGGTGTTTAATGACAAATACCTGTTCTGTTCAATTATGATACCAGGGGCTCAGCACAGTACCAACAAAAACAACAAAAAAGGAGGATGAAAAAAAAGATTAAAAACCCACAGTGCAATAATAACATGAAAGAATTTTGTTCTCTTGCTTTCTGATTAAAAGTGTATTTTCGTGTCAGCTTTAGGAGAAATTATGTACAAAGCCTGTTTGTAACAGAATCTGTTTTAATTTGTCATAGGATTACTCTGCATAACTCAATGACATTAATTGCAAAGATTGCCTCCTCTGTTGTTTCACTCTACTCCCGAAAGGCAAGCAAGGAGAATCCAGCTCCTGTGCTACTACGTGTGACAAGCTGTTTTCTTTAGACCATCATCTGTCCATCACAGTTTAGTGGCAACTAGCCTAAATGGGAGCTTGCTAGAACCTAATGTTTTCATTATAATTGCTAGTGCCAGTTGAAACACTGGAAGTCTCAGTTTAGAAATCAAATACGAAAGTTCAGGAGACACATGATCCTCAGGTGGCGACATGATATTGACACCAGCCTGACTGAGAGAGAAAGTAGAATAGAATAGAATAGAATAGAATAGAATAGAATAGAATAGAATAGAATAATAGAATAGAATAGAATAGAATAGAATAGACCAGGTTGGAAAAGACCTTCAAGATCACTGAGTCCAACCTATCACCTATCACATCTAATCAACTGAACCATGGCACCAAGTGCCTCTTCCAGTAAATAGTTTATTACCTTGCATCAAGCAGAGTGTTATAAGAAAGACTCTTTTCTCATCTGGTTACAAATAAGCTTATATTGATTCTGTAGTCTACCTGGACTTCAGCAAGGCCTTTGGTACCATCCCCCACAGCAAACTCCTGGCCAAGCTGTCAGCCCATGGCTTGGACAGCAGTTCCTGCGTTAGGAACTGGCTGGAGGGCCAAGCCCAGAGAGTGGTGGTGAATGGTGCCACATACAGCTGGCAGCCAGTCACTAGTGGTGTCCCCCAGGGGTCAGTGCTGGGCCTCACTCTGTTCAATATCTTTACCAATTATGTGGACAAGGGGATTGAGCCCATCATCAGCAAGTTTGCAGACGACACCAAGCTGGGAGCAGGGGTTTACCTGTTGGAGGGTAGGAGAGACCTGCAGAGGGACCTTGACAGGCTGGATACAGGGGCAGAGTCCAAAGGCATGAGATTTAACACATCCAAGTGCTGGGTTCTACACATTAGCCACAACAACCCCAGGCAGTGCTACAGGCTGGGGTCAGAGTGGCTGAAGAGCAGCCAGGCAGAAAGGGACCTGGGGGTACTGGTTGAGAGTGGGCCAAACATGAACCAGCAGCTTGCCCAGATGGCCAAGAAGGCCAATGGCATGCTGCTCTGGATAAAGAACAGTGTGGCCAGCAGGAGCAGGGAAGTCATTCTGCCCCTGTACACTGCACTGGTTAGGCCACACCTTGAGTCCTGTATCCAGTTCTGGGCCCCTCAGTTTAGGAAAGATGTTGACTTGCTGGAATGTGTCCAGAGAAGGGCAACAAAGCTGATGAGGGGTTTGGAGCACAAGCCCTGTGAGGAGAGTCTGAGGGAGCTGGGCTTGCTTAGCCTGGAGAAGAGGAGGCTCAGGGGAGATCTCCTTGCTGTCTAGAAGTACCTGAAGGGAGGTTGTAGCCAGGTGGGGGTTGGTCTCTTCTCCCAGGCAACCAACACCAGAACAAGAGGATACAATCTCAAGCTGTGCCAGGGGAGGTTTAGGCTGGATGTTAGGAGGAAGAAGTTCTTCCCAGAAAGAGTGATTTGACATTAGAATGTGCTGCCCAGAGAGGTGGTAGAGTCACCATCACTGGAGGTGTTTAGGAAGAGACTGGATGGGGCACTTGGTGCCATGGTATAGTTGATTAGATAGTGTTGGATGGTAGGTTGGACTTGATGATCTTGAAGGTCTTTTCCAGGCTGGTTAATTCTATTTTATTCTAAACGGAGCTGCCTGGAAACAGAGCTGTAGATTTGATGGCCATCATTGTAAAGTATCACTCCCTCCCCCAGTGCAGAGTGAATAAAATATTTCTTCCAGCTCTGATCACTGAGCAATCAGCTGACAAAAGTAAGCAAATGCAGAAACAGGTCACGACTGCATGTGCTTTGGGACTCAGATAATTTTCTGTGCTGTAAGGTTGCAGAAAATGGTGATGTTACCCATTAAATCAGAATAAAATAGTATAAAAGTTATTTTCTGTCTGCAGCCAGTTGGAGAAACAGTGCTTTGATGTTGCAGTCCCACCATGAATTTAAAGGATATGGATAATTTACAACCTTGATTAACAATCTCAGAGCTGCAATAGCTCATCCTCTTCACGTCCCATCCTTTTTATTGAATGTGCTTAAGTATTCATGAACACATGATGGTAATCTTGTTAACACTATGAAAAGCAATGACATCCTCATTATAAACTGCTTGAAAATGCTCATGATCCTTTCACCAGAATGAGCTTTGTACAATTAGAAGCCTGAAAAAGTCACAGGTGCACAACACACAAGGTGATAACATTGTGATTATAAGATACAATGACATTGTAACATCCAGGGCAGTAGATTTTTGCAGCAGGACACACTCATGCTCCTTGTGGTATTAAATTCTTTTGGCTTTGTGCAACTGCATCACACATACATATTCAGGCTGAAAAAAATAACAGGTTTGGGGCATCCAAATCTGATAGATCTGATTGGGGACAGAGTGGCTGGAGAGCGGCCAGGCAGAGAGGGACCTGGGGGTACTGGTTGATGGGAGGCTGAACATGAGCCTGCAGTGTGCCCAGGCAGCCACGAAGGCCAATGGTATCCTGGCCTGCATCAGGAACAGTGTGGCCAGCAGGAGTAGGGAGGTCATTCTGCCCCTGTACACTGCACTGGTTAGGCCACACCTTGAGTACTGTGTCCAGTTCTGGGCCCCTCAGTTTAGGAAAGATGTTGAGTTGCTTGAGCGTGTCCAGAGAAGGGCAACAAAGTTGGTGAGGGCTTTGGAACACAAGCCCTATGAGGAGAGGCTGAGGGAGCTGGGGTTGCTTAGCCTGGAGAAGAGGAGACTGAGGGGTGACCTTATTGCTCTCTACAACTACCTGAAGGGAGGTTGTGGACAGGTAGAGGTTGGTCTCTTCTCCCAGGCAGCCAGCACCAGAACAAGAGGACACAGTCTCAAGCTGCACCAGGGATGGTTTAGGCTGGATGTTAGGAAGAAGTTCTATACCGAGAGAGTGATTGCCCATTGGAATGGGCTGCCCGTGGAGGTAGTGGAGTCACCATCATTGGAGGTGTTCAGAAGGAGACTTGATGGGGTGCTTGGTGCCATGATCTAGTTGTTTAGGTGGGTTGGATTGGTTGATGTGTTGGACGTGATGATCTTCAAGGTCTCTTCCAACCTGGCGTATTGTATTGTATTGTATTGTATTGTATTGTATTGTATTGTATTGTATTGTATAGATCAGAACTATTTAAGGCTCCTTGTCTTTCTTATTATGGTGATAAAAGGTTTGCTTTGTGAGGAGAAAGTTCTTCACTGAGAGAGTCGTTAGCCATTGGAATCTGCTGCCCAGGGAGGTGGTGGAGTCACTATCCCTGGAGGTGTTCAAGAGGGGATTGGACGTGGCACTTGGTGCCATGGTCTAGTCATGAGGTCTGTGGTGACAGGTTGGACTCAATGATCTTTGAGGTCTCGTCCAACCTTGGTGATACTGCTATACTGTGTTTTCTGGGATCAAAAGGGGCCACTGAATGTTTGACCATGATTTCTCTAGAAATACATTGCATCATTCATGCTCTTTTTATCTTTTATTATAGGATAAGCAGTTTGTTGTGGAATTGGGTGTGGTAATGTTTTTGCTATGGAATGGTGTTCTTTTCCCTACAGTCAACAGGACATTCAAGTGGAGTCCTGTTGGCCATTCTGCAAATCTCTCACATATTCCTGGAGTTTCAAAATATTTTCCTTTCCTTGTCCTTCCTTTCATTTTCTTACCTTCACACATCAGATCTTGGTATTGCTGGATATTGAGGAGTAAGAGAGGTTCAAGAATCACAGAATCACAGAATCTCCAAGGCTGGAAGAGACCTCAAAAATCATCAAATCCAACCTGTCACCACCGACCCCATGACTAAACCATGGCACCAAGTGCCACATCCAATCCCCTCTTGAACACCTCCAGGGATGGTGACTCCACCACCTCCCTGGGCAGCACATTCCAATGGCGAACAACTCTCTCAGTGAAGAACTTTCTGCTCACCTGGAGCCTAAACTTCCCCTGGCACAGTTTGAGACTGTGTCCTCTTGTTCTGGTGCTGGTTGCCTGGGAGAAGAGACCAACTGCCTCCTGGCTACAACCACCCTTCAGGTAGCTGTGGAGAGCAATAAGGTCTCCCTTGAGCCTTCTCCTCTCCAGGCTAAACAATCCCAGCTCCTTCAGCCTCTCCTCCTAGGGCTTGTGCTCAAGGCCTCTCCCCAGCCTTGTTGCCCTTCTCTGGACACGTTCAAGTGTCTCGATGTCCTTCTTAAACTGAGGGGCCCAGATACATATTAAAATCTGTCACATTCTCTGTGCTTACAATTCGAGACAATCAGAGACTGGCCCTTAAATACATCTGTGTGTGCTGCCACATGCACATGAGAAGATGCATAGGAAGACAGAAACAGCAGGCAGGGAGCAGATTTTCAGGAACACTGGACCCAGACAAAATGGTTGCTTTGACATTTTGTGATGCCAGTGAGGCTCTGAGATCTGAATCCCATTTATCATTCTGGCCTTTCAGGACTGATAGGGAAGGAGAGAATTTCAGCTACAGTTCAGCATTTCCACTTAGCCAGCTAATCAAGCCACCGTTAAGTGGGATAAGTGGCAATGACGGTGCAGCAGATGTGTCACACTCAGGCTGGAAGAGTCATATTTGACTTAAATACCTTCTCTGCCCTGATGTGAAAAGGGACAGTTAGCGCAAGCTTTGATTTACCTCACTGGAGACTTTCTGTTTAACAGTCTCTGCAGGAAAGCTGAATGATACAGAGTGATGTAAAAAATGTGGTCCTTCAGAAAACTAGGCCCTCTTCTCTGCTGTCATGAGCATAAACACTTCTGGATAAGAAAAAGGTGGTGATGTGGCAAACACTTCTACAAATATATTGGGTTTTTTTTGGCACTTTGCCAGACTGGATGTACATGAGCACTCAAAGCAGTGCAGAATTCAACCCAGCACTTCCAGTGACGAGTATACTTTGCATTCAAGAAAGCTTTTAAGTGCATGTTTAAGGTTAACGGTGAGATTCGTCACCACTCCTCAGCCTGGAAGTAATTATTACAAGAGGGATATAGACATGCTGGAAGATGTCCAGAGAAGGGCCATGAGGATGATCAGAGGGCTGGAGAACCTCTCCTATGAGGACAAACTGAAGAAGTTGGGGCTGTTCAGTCTGGAGAAGAGAAGGCTCCAAGGTGACTTAATTGTGGCCTTCCAGTATCTGAAGGGGGCTTATGAGAAGGCTGGGGAAGGACTTCTCAGGCTATCAGGTAGTGATAGGACTAGGGGGAATGGAATGAAGCTGGAGGTGGGGAGATTCAGGCTGGACATGAGGAGGAAGTTCTTCCCCATGAGAGTGGTGAAGCCCTGGAATGGGCTGTCCGGGGAGGTGGTTGAGGCCCCATCCCTGGAGGTGTTTAAGAGCAGGCTGGATGAGGCTCTGGACAGCCTGATCTAGTGTGGAGTGTCCCTGCCCAAGGCAGGGGGTTGGAACTAGCTGATCCTTGTGGTCCCTTCCAACCCTGACTGATTCTATGAATTCCAGCAACGTTTGGATGCATTTCTGCCAATATAATCCCGTAGGGTGGGCACTTTTTTCTTCTTGTGAATGAACTATTCATATCCTCCAAAAGCAGTTTCATCAATTCCAAAACAATTTATGAATTCAACATTAATGTGACATATAGTTTCATTGGGAAGGCTTTCTCAAACTTAGACTGGTATAACAAAATTACCTGAAAGAACCATTTCTTGGAACACAAGCCCTATGAGGAGAGGCTGAGGGAGCTGGGGTTGCTTAGCCTGGAGAAAAGGAGACTGAGGGGTAACCTTATTGCTCTCTACAACCACCTGAAGGGAGGTTGTAGACAGGCAGAGGTTGGTCTCTTCTCCCAGGCAACCACCAACAGAACAAGAGGACAGAGTCTCAAGATGCGCCAGGAGAGGTTTAGGCTGGAGGTTAGGAAGAAGTTCTACACAGAGAGAGTGATTGCCCATTGGAATGGGCTGCCTGAGGAGGTAGTGGAGTCACCGTCACTGGAGGTGTTCAGGAGGAGACTTGATAGGGTGCTTGGTTGCGTGGTTTAGTTGATTAGGTAGTGTTGGATGACAGGTTGGACGCGATGATCTTGAAGGTCTCTTCCAACCTGGTTTATTCTATTCTATTCTATTCTATTCTATTCTATTCTATTCTATTCTATTCTATTCTATTCCTCCAGTTGCCACCAACTCAGATACAGAAAAGATGGAGTTCTTAAAATGGACTCAAGCTCCCTGCTTCTGCCATGAAAGAAAGGTTCCAAAGCAGCATGGGATAAATGATCTAAAATAATGGGCTCAATATGCCTTCTTGATACTCTTCAGCTTTGCATAGATTGCTTGTGAAATTCCCTGGGAACAGGGGCCGGAAGCCAGGTGTCAGATCTTTTGCTGGCTCAGAAATGCTGCTGAGTGGTCTGCTGCAAACCAACATCCAAAGAAGGAAATTTAAAAAAGAAGAATGAATGCTTCAGTGTTCCACTACCTTCATTCCTAAAATTAGCCTTCTTAGATATGTAGATGTTTGACGCCTTCTGTCAGGACCATCTCCAAATACCGTAATTGAATTGTGTTACCTCCTTTGTTTCTCACATCTGACTCGTCTTTAGTTATTTATTTAGATTCTTTTTGTCCATGATGGCAAGCCTGGAACCTAACACAAACTCTTCTGTCACTGATCCTTGAGAGGGTGGGGGGAGGGATAAGTATAGAATAGAATAGAATAGAATAGAATAGAATAGAATAGAATAGAATAGAATAGAATAGAATAGAATAGAATAGAATAGACCAGGTTGGGATAATCAAAGATAACTAAACAAAATCTTGAGTAAGATCAGCAGTTTGCCACAGTAGTTACAGGCCCATACATATCAGCCTAACACTGTTATTAACCATTAAATGGCTGCCTCCTTCACAACTCAGGTACATGCCTTAACGGTCACTCATTCATTTACATAGCTAAGGTCTTTTCAGAAGGATCATCTGACTTTACTGTCCATCAGTAAATGCTGTTAGACAGTGATTCCATTAAGAAACCAACAAAATCAGAGAATCATAGAATCAGTAAGCTTGGAAAAGACCTCAGAAATCATCAAGTCCAACCTATGACCCAACACCTCGTGACTAACAAAACCGTGGTTTCAAGTGCCAAGCCAAATCCCTTTTTGAACACCTCCAGGGACAGTGACTCCACCACCTCCCTGGGCAGCACATTCCAATGGCCAATAACTCTTCCTGTGAAGAACTTTCTCCTCACCTCCAGCCTAAACTTCCCCTGGCACAGCTTAAGACTGTGTCCTCTTGTTCTGGTAGTGGTTGCCTGAGAGAAAAGACCAACTGCCTCCTGGCTACAACCCCCCTTCAAGTAGTTGTAGAGAGCAATAAGGTCTCCCCTGAGCCTCCTCTTCTCCAGGCTAAGCAACCCCAGCTCCCTCAGCCTCTCCTCAGAGGGCTTGTGCTCAAGGCCTCTCCCCAGCCTCGTTGCCCTTCTCTGGACACATTCAAGTGTCTCAGTATCCTTCCTAAACTGAGGAACCCAGAACTGGACACAGGACTCAAGGTGTGGCCTAACCAGTGCTGAGTTAAGGGTGGAGCTGGAAGGAAATGTACAATGGTTACACAATATCAAAGGGGAGAGAATTTGTGTTTAACATGTGAACCAAAGCATCAAATACTAGCTTTAAAAGCATGCCTTTCTAATGGATTGTTTAGTTGACTGGCTTAGGGATTTTATTCAATAGAAAAAGAACACACACAAAAGGAAAAAAAAAAAAAAAAAGAAAGAACTCAGAAGAAAAAAAAAATAGTTGAAGACATAAAAATGTCATTGTTACAAGTAGAAGTAAGGGGAAAATTTCCTCTGAGCTAATTCAGGGTCACATTATGTCAAACACCCATAGCAGCTGCTGTGTAGAAAAGCCCATGTTAACAGACGGTGCCGTCTCCATAACAGAACCTTTTCTAATCACCAGTTAATGTTAGATCTAAGATATTCTGCAGCAGCTACATCTCATCTCAGGGTTAAAGTCAGAATAGAAAGGATGATTCATTACAAGCTGGACAGATGGGCAGAGTCCAAGGGCTTGAGATTTAACACACCTAAGCGCCGGGTTCTACACATTGGCCACAGCAACCTCATGCAGTGCTACAGGCTGGGGTCAGAGTGGCTGGAGAGCGGAGAGGCAGGGGTACTGGTTGATAGTAGGCTGAACATGAGGCAGCAGTGTGCCCAGGTGGCCAAGAAGGCCAATGGCATCCAGGCCAGGATCAGAAAGAGTGTGGCCAGCAGGAGCAGGGAGGTCATTCTGCCCATGGACTCAGCAGAGGTTAAGCCACTCTTTGAGTCCTGTGTCCAGTTCTGGAACCCTCAGTTTGGGAAAGAGGTTGAGTTGCTAGAACATGTCCAGAGAAGGGCAACAAAGCTGGGGAGAGGTTTGGAGCATAAGCCCTATGAGGAGAGGCTGAGGGAGTTGGGGTTGCTTAGCCTGGAGAAGAGGGGGCTCAGGGGACAATTTCTTGCTGTCTACAACTCCCTGAAGGGAGGTTGTATCCAGGTGGGGGTTGCTCTCTTCTCCCAGGCAGTCAGCACCAGAACAAGAGGACACAGTCTCAAGCTGCACCAGGGGAGGTTTAGGCTGGATGTTTAGAAAGAAGTTCTTCATAGAAAGAGTGATTGGCCATTGAAATGTGCTGCCCAGAGAGGTGGTGGATTCACCATCACTGGAGGTGTTTAGGAGGAGATTGGATGGGGCACTTGGTGCCATGGTTTAGTTGATTGGATGGTGTTGGATGATAGGTTGGACTTGCTCATCTCGAACGTCTTTTCCAACCTGGTCCATTCAATTCAATTCAATTCAATTCAATTCAATTCAATTCAATTCAATTCAATTCAATTCAATTCAATTCAATTCAATTCAATTCAGTTCTGTTCTATTCTATTCTATTCTATTCTATTCTATTCTATTCTATTCTATTCTATTCTATTCTATTCTAATTTGCTGAAGGTGTTAAAAAAATATAATGGTGGATTTATAAATATGTCTATTCACCGCCTTTTGTCTCTCCCTCTTTAAACCAAGCATCTTTTTCTATGCAAATTTGAAGTCGAAGGAAAGATGAATTTCAGGTCTAATAAAGCCAGCAGGCTGAGGCTCAAAAAGTTTCTCAGGTGAAGAAACCAAATCTGCTTATATAAAGGAAAAAAAAAGTCTCATCCTGCAGCGTCAGAGCAATATGTTCTTCAAGTCCTGACCATTATGCATTCCATTTATACCACTTCTTTAATCAAAGTTGAACTTGGTGAATTGCAAATAAGAAGGAAAACATTAAATGTGAAAGGCCAACTCGCTCATCTATATTTTTTGTCAAAATGACAGCTTTAAAATTACATAGGTAAAATGCTCCACTAAATAGGGTTATAAATGTGCAATTCATCACGGCAGAACATTTTTTATGCGTTTTAAAACTACTCCTTTATTTTAAGCGGTGAAGATGCAAGATGGTAGGTTCATTCCTCTTTTTTTTTTTTTTTGTTTCTCCATTTTGCAGTTTATTTTTGACATGGCAAATTGTGGTGGGTTAGCACCCATCCTGAAAAAAAAAACAACCCAGGGTGGAGGGCTTGCGGGTGCTTTGCCCTCTCTGCAGGGTGTTTTCCTCCTGGGAAACTGAGTCTGTTCCACTCCCCACTCTCTGCCCAGCTAGGGTATAAAAAGTAAGACATTGCAGCCATTAGCTCTCCTTTTTGGCTCCTGTCTCTCCTGGATGAGAGCTACTGCAGCCACCTTCCTGCTCCTCTGCCACGTGGTTGGGCCTGATCTTTCTCCTTGCTGCCTCTGCACCTCTTCTGAGAGAGAGACTGGTTTTGTATTCTTGTTTCCCACCCCCCATCCATCCTTGTTCCTTGCCCTTGGGAACCTTACCTGTTTTATATATATATATATATATATATATATTGTTTAAAGAAAACTCTTTACCTTTCTACTTCCAAGCCAACTCCAAATTATTGCTTGGTGAGTTTGCTCCTTCCCTTTTTTTTTTTCCTTTCCTCTCTGTTGGGAGGGAAGAGGGGGAGTGAGGGAGAGATTCTCAGCCTTGCCCCCATCTGTGCTCTTAACTCCCAGTTAAGGCTCAAAGCACCACACAAAGATGCAGCACAGTTGGGAAAGCTCTTGGAATGGCATTTGTGCCCTTTCTAAGTTGTTGCTTACTGGAGCATATTTCAAAGATGAAGGTAAGTTCCCACCCTGTACATACACAAAACAAGCATTTGCTAGATAAAATCTGCATTGTTGCTCAAAGACTATATATTGTTAAAACAGGGATATTCCATTCCTCACCCCCAGTCCTCCTCCTTCTTTGCAGCTGAAGCAGGACAATCAGATTTATGGGAATCCTTGAGTAATGGGTTTGCAGCACAGTGTTGGGTATACAGTTCCCCAGTGGCCATGGATTTCTTACCCTGTTAAACATGAATCATTGGAAAAACTTAAAAGGGAAGGTAAGCATTAAAGCTGAAGAAATAAGGCAAACACTTTACTAGAAACTCCCTTTGCTTCACTGTAATTTGCCTGAAATCCTTCTTCATTGCAAGTGGAATTCACATGCTGAGACTGCAACAAAAGACTAAGATAAAACTCCTGGCACAGAGTCGGGAAAAATAACACCGTTGCAAGGTCGTATAGAGAAGATCACTGCATCCAGGTAAGTCTGCTGCATATGATGTTTCTGAGAGGCTGGCAAGAACAGAGCTTGAGGCAGGATAAGGAACTGTCACAGAGGGAAAGAAGGAAAGAAAGAAAGGAAAATGTGATATGACTCCTGGTACATCCTGGGGAGATTGTCTCCAAATTCCACAGAAGGACTGGGTCAGCCACAAAGACAATGACCCAGAATAGCGTACCTCAGGCAACCAGCACCAGAACAAGAGGACACAGTCTCAAGCTGTACCAGGGGAGGTTTAGGCTGGATGTTAGGAAGTTCTTCTTCATAGAAATAGTTACTGGCCATTGGAATGGCCTGCCCAGGGAGGTCGTGGAGTCACCATCACTGGAGGTGTTTAGGAAGAGACTTGGTGGAGTGCTTGGTGCCATGGTTTAGTTGATGAGATAGTGTTGGATGATGGGCTGGACTCGATGATCTCAAAGGTCTCTTCCAACCTGGTTAATGCTATTCTATTTTATTCTAGTCTAGTCTAGTCTATTAACCTCAGTGCCTAGTCAGTCACAGTTCAGAGCATTTCACCCATGTGATTCCAAACATCTGTCAAGGAAGCTACTTCTTCCTCCCAATAGGTTCCTTGGGTATGAGAGTGAGTCCACCAGCAAGGCCCAAGTTAGTAAACAACTGCATCTTGATTTTAAGAGTTTTCAGCTGTATATTTGTCCCCAGATGGCCTCACTCCCAGGGGGCATTCACCCAAAAAACCCTCAGTACAAGACAACTGTGTATCTTCATGCCCTTTGTCACACAGTCAGAGGCAGATGAGCTCGGTGCTGCTTCTCTGAACCCTCTGCAAGAGGACATGATAGCCAGGTCTTTGAAAAGCCTACTGTCATTCTTGAATGACCCAACAGTTTGCTGGTGAGCATGTTCTTTGCCCCAGTTTCCCCATAGTCAGGATTTGGTCATATGAGTGGCTTCTCTCTCCCTGGGGAAGCAACCACTGGTTGGACAGGCAATCTCAGGTGGACAGGATTTGCATTGTAGGCAGCAAGAGTTTTCAAAGTAAACCAGTTGACATCACATGTTTTATTATGAAAGGAAAACAAAAACATTTCTTATGTGTTTTCTGATGCTTTTTTACTTACCCCTGGTAAAAAAGCAAAACAAGCTGCGACAAGGGAGTTGCATAAACCCATAATTTGGCAGCCAATTAGTCTTTGATTTAGACAGTTGCTTTTTGAATATATTTTTTTAATGTGATTCCTTGCAGCTGAGAAATTTACATTTTAAAAAGTGCTTAATGCCAAGGCAGTAGTGGAATCCCACATTTGTCAAAGAAGTAGACTGAGATGAAATCCAGTCCTTAGTAACATCCTAGGCTTTAACAGCAAATGAAGAAGAGGAGGGGGAGAATTTTCCCCCTGCTGCTGAGGGGCTTGTGGAGAGAAGCAGGAGAGCCAGATTTCTTCTTGTATTTTTGCTCCAGCTAGGATGGGATATATACAGATGTGCAGAGAAACACCTCCCTTATATCTTAGAGCAGCTGTGCAAATTGGTTACCAAAGGTCAGGATAGGACAGTCCAGAGCAGTACAGAAAGGAGGACAGTGCCACTATAACCTTCTCCAAGTGACTGTGACCAGAGAGGTTGCAGATGCTGCTGTGACACGTGAGCTGTCTCTGCCGCCCCTAGAAAAATCAGAGTTGCTTCTAAACTGAAATAATACCAACGCAGTCACCTTGGTTGCAGTCTGGCTACAGTCAGCTTTCTGGGGTGTGTACAGATCTAGTGGCAAGAACAAACTGCAGCTTCTTTCATAAACACAGATGCTGAAGCTTGCTTAATTTTAAACACAGTCATGTCAGAAGCACACTGCTTTGTACTGAATACAAAAGGAAAGAAAGAAGATACTCCCGTTCGCTGTAATGAGACCAGTTGCTGAAAGAAACATCAGCCTTACTTAAACACAGGAGAAACACCATGTATGTTAAACCCCACTAGAAATAACAGTTTCTAAGTATACAAGGCTATCCAGAGTGAACAAAAATATATGGAAACTGCCTTCCAGTATCTGAAGGGGGCCTACAAGAAGGCTGGGGAGGGACTTCTCAGGATCTCAGGTAGGACTAGGGGGAATGGAATGAAGCTGGAGGTGGGGAGATTCAGGCTGGACGTGAGTTCCTCACCATGAGAGTGGTGAAGCCCTGGAATGGGATGTCCAGGGAAGTGGTTGGGGCCCCGTCCCTGGAGGTGTTTAAGACCAGGCTGGATGAGGCTCTGGCCAGCCTGATCTAGTGCAGGGTGTCCCTGCCCATGGCATGGGGGTTGGAACTCGATGATCCTTGTGGTCCCTTCCAACCCTGACTGATACTATGATACTATGATATCCATTCAAAAGCCCATAAGGTACATTTCTACCTGCTTTTTCAGTTTCTTTCCTGTTTTAGAGGCATGACACTAGAAGAATCACAAATTTTGGTCTTGCTGGAGGCCAAAGTCATGGCTCTTTACAACTGGGGTACATGGCACAGAGAAGGTAACCAACCTAGTTCTCCATGGCTGAATATTTTGAGGAGAAAAATGGAAGCCTTACAGAAATTGAGATACTAACCTTAATAATCCATCTGTCAGCTGCTGATCTTGTGCAGCTCACCTGTGAGACCAGGGGTTACTGGTAGTCCAGACTTAAGGCACTTCCTATCAGGGCAAATGAGTCATATCTTGAAAGCTGATCATGGAAACCACTAATCAACTCCCACTGTGCTACAGCAAAGTTCAGTAAAGGCTGCCATGATGATTGAGGCTGAAGTACTTGCTATGTGAGGAGAGGCCAAGGGTTCCACCTGGAGAAGAGACAGCATCAGAAGAACTATGCAGCAGACCCCAGAACCTCTGAAGTGGTCATTAAAAAGATGGAGACAGGCTGTTCAAAGCAGAGTGTATGACATGAGAGCAAGAAATTCTCTGTGGGTATGATGAAAGCATTTTTCACTCTCAGGCAAATGAAGCATTGAAACAGGTTGCCAGCTGCATTTTTTCAGGACCCAGCTGGACAGAGCCCTGTGCAACCTGGTCTGACCCCATAACTGTCCCTGCTTTGATGAGTATGTTGGACTACAGACCTCCCAAGGTCCATCTTAATCTGAATAACCTATTCACAACATTCCAGAAGGGTTTTGCTGTTGTGGTGATTTAGGAAGCAGAGGGCAGTGCCACAGAAGTTCTAATGGCCCTGGAGTAGAGCTATCAGCTAGGGAAGTTTGTTCTTGGTTTTGGTGGGGATTTTTTCAACTTCCTTCACAGAAACTATGTAGGATTCACCTCAACAAGTAATGAGATTCTCAAAGTTAGATTTCCAGTCTCAGCCAGCTCCATAAGCCCCCTCGAGGGGAAGAACAGAAAATTCATCTTAGGACAAGGTCTGAAATGGGGAGAATAGATAGCTCAGATGAATAGCTTGACAGGAATTGCAGGTGCTCAGAGCATTCTGAGACAGGGAGAGTGTTTTCCAGAAGTTTAAAAAACACAGCATGTGAGGGCATGATTCCTGCTATGATCCCCTCCAGCAATTTTGTGCAGAGCAATACCCTGCTTAAGCTCCCAAAATCAGGCATGGGAACATCTATGAGACAAGCACAGGGAGAGCTAGAGAATGCAATTTCAGTGAATTGGCTGGGATGGGATTTGCTGGATTAGCACAGCAGGTATAACTAATTGTGTTTATCCTGCCCAGGCAGCAGGCGTAAGTGTAATGTGCCTGGAGTTGTTGTGCACTGCATGTTTCTCATCCATGTTTCCCCAATCCAACCTATACACACATCCCTTGGGGAATCTGTCTGTTCCAGGTGTAATATGCTGGTCTAATCTCTGCTATCCTTCTGCCAGACCATGCAACTCAGGCCCCACTGGAGTCCTCTGTAGATTCATGAGCTTCCAGAGGTATAGGAGGGAAAGAATTATATCTACTCAGTTCTGTTTAAGTATATAAATCTGTCTTTTTAAGTTCTTATGATGACCATATGGGATTGATCCAAACAGACCTGTTGAGCAGATGTCTGCAAGAATCAGAATGTGGGCTGTAGGGTCCAAAGACAAAACTTTTGCTCAGATTCTTCTAGTCTTAAAAGTAATTACATACTCTTTTTACACCAAACCACCCTCAGTGCCTGGATCTTGTGGGTGCATAAAGATAAGTCTTCAGTTCTGACAGCACTGATGAGCTCCATCTCATGCCCAAGCCCTATTAGCATTCAGAAACCCACTCTAACTCCCCTTCAGTTTCATGTTTTTCACCTAACACACCTACAAAATCAGGGCCTTTATCAAACACTGTGTTTTTCACATCTTGCTTTGAAAAAGAGAAGATAAAGTTTCAGGCTCTGCCTTTGTCAAATACTTACAGCAGGCCTAGATCACAGAGGAGACCTATATTCAGACCCAACCTCTGCCCAAGGGGATTCAAAACTACAATGACCTCTCAAAGGAGGCTCTGAAAAAATGTGATTTAATACTTAGGTGGTTGGCAGTTTATAGTCCTCAACCTCTGGCTAGAGGTTTTCCACTACACAGGAAATAGTTCACTTCATAGGTGCTGGGAGCAGAAAGAAAAAGAAAGCAAGAAGCAGCCTTGCATGCACCCACTTAGAAGGGCACCAGAATACACATCCCTCAGGGGATGCATTCATCTTTCTGCCCTGACCCCAATGGTGTCTTTTCTGTACACCAAGCGAAAAAAGGAGTCCCACACTCAAGCATTGCAGAGTCAGGTGTTTATAATACTTCCAGGGAAAGACAGAAGCTGGGAATGGGTTGTTGCATCTTGGGTGACTGCACTGGGCTGTTACATAAGACAGCAACACAATTTCAGCAGTAAATCAGTGTTTAATCAAATTAAATTAAAGTGAAGAAGAGAAGAGAAGAGAAGAGAAGAGAAGAGAAGAGAAGAGAAGAGAAGAGAAGAGAAGAGAAGAGAAGAGAAGAGAAGAGAAGAGAAGAGAAGAGAAGAGAAGAGAAGAGAAGAGAAGAGAAGAGAAGAGAAGAGAAGAGAAGAGAAGAGAAGAGAAGAGAAGAGAAGAGAAGAGAAGAGAAGAGAAGAGAAGAGAAGAGAAGAGGGCTGTATACCACTTTGGGAGAGAAAGGTAGTAACAGTCTGAGAGTAAGAGACCAAGTTCTGGATTCCAAGTAGATGGCGGCACTTGGTGCCATAGTATCATACCTTATCAGACCTTATTGTGGCTTTCCAATATCTGAAGTGGGACTAAAAGAAAGCTGGCAAAAGACTTTTCAGGGTGTCAGGTAGTGAGAGGACGAGGGGGAATGGATCCAAGCAAGAGGAGGGGAGATGTAGATAGATGTCAGGAAGTTCTTCACCATAGGTGTGGTGAGACAGGTTGCCCAAGGAGGTGGTGGAAGTCCCATCCCTGGAGGTTTTTAAGGACAGGCTCCTGGCAACCTGTCTACTGTGAGGTGTCCTTGCCCATGGCAGGGGGTTGGAACGAGATGATTCTTGGGGTCCCTTCCAGCTCTGATACAAGCAAAGAAGACTGATTCCTGTCCTCAGTGTACTGCTTGCAGAGATAATATCTCAGGTCATGGGAGCAACATCAACAACCAATCCTTTGAAAGCTAATTCACCCAGAAAAAGCATCACATGAACTGTGACCACTCTGCTGTTGCTTTGCAGCTCACCCAGGTCTCTCTAGCTCTATAACTATACTTATATCATGTTGACATACTCCTTCCTGGAAAATAAGTTTGGGATGTGATTGTTAGAATCTTCAAGATAGCTAGGCTGAAAATTGTTGCTCTGTGAAAAAAACAGTTTCCATTGATTTCAGGGAAGCCAAGCCTACTATCCTGCTTTCTTGCAGTGCATCCAAAAATAAAATCAGTGGCAGCAGGTGATCATTTTCCTTCCACCCCTTTTTACTGTAAATGTATCTAAAAGGGCTCACACAGACACACCCCCCAAAAAAAAATATGGGTTTGTGATCTTAGACTGAAAATGCCACAGAACTGAAAAGTATCCCTGACATCTATTTTCAAATCAAGACATGTTTCTCTGGGTTTGCCTTTTAAGTATCCTTGCATGCTAGAACATTGTTTTTATTACCGATGAAACTCTGACTGGAAACTGGGCTTAGAACTCTCTTCTTACTCATTTATGCTTTGATGTCCTTTTTATTAATGGTTTTAATGGGCTCTCACTTTCTAGTGCATTTGAAAAAAAAAAAAAAAAGATGAAACAAGCATTTTAAATAAAAATCCTTTTTTATTCAGATAATAATTTGCAAAATTTTGTGTGTGTGTTGTATTTTACATAGAGAAGACTTAAGGGAAAAAAAAAAAATAAAAATAAATGAAAATAGTTTTGCAAGAAGCAGCCCAGAACGTTAAAACCTTTGTGGGTTTGTGGGTTTTTTTTTCCCCATAGATAGCCCAAATCTGCCATCTACCGATACAAAGCAGAATTCAACGGAACCAGCTATTTCGATTTTCCTCTGCAAAAAGCTTTCTCGCTTTCCTGCTACGCAAAACCATTGCCATCTAGTGGCCATTCTCGAGACTGTCGGGGACGGGGCGGGGGAGAAGGGGGAAACGCCAAATATTTATCAAAATATCTATTGCTGCTGGCTGCACAGCCCTCTCCTTAGCCATTTTGGAAGGGATTCAATAGGCTTAGCGTCCTGCGAGTCCATAAAAATCTTTCCAGCTATCCTCCGAGGTGACGTATAAACCTGTACGCTCATTTGGAGTTTATTTTAGCGGCAGCAGCAACGACGACGACGACGACGACAACAAAACCCAAGCCCAAGACACGGTGCAAATTGCTTTTCAGGTTAAATGCCCCCTTCTCTCCTGTTTGTTTTGTGCTTTCGGTTTGTTTCTACCTTTATCCGTCCCTTATTGGGTCATGGAAATTTTCAGGGATTCGGCAAGGCTAAAAACATATTGATTGCTTTAAGCTTGCTTTAGGAGAAGAGAGACCTAGCTCTTTTTTTGACAAAAGCAAATATAATTTGTGAAGCCGAACGAGCTGTGCTTTGCAGTGTGCCACGATACCAAAGAAAAGGCATTTACAAATATCTGTGGTTTTGCTCAATTGAATATTTCTCCCCCCCCCCCCCAATTCGACAGGTATTGTCTCCAAATCGTAATCTCGTCCCGCTGAGCTTGCCAAACATGAGGAGAGTAATTTTTATTTACACAGGAGTCTCACACTTTCAGATGCATCGTTAAACACGGGGGAAAGCGCTATTGGCATAGACAAAGACCGCCCCTGGGACTCGATGCCTAAGTACCTGAAGAATCAGCTAGTCGTTCCCCGGGATTTTCAGACACTCACCTTCAAAATTGCTTTTAACATTTAGGCCACCTTGCTTAAGGGCAAACAAATTCAGATTCAGCTCTGATGATACCGGTCTTTTAAATGTGCTTTTGTAATGCTCCCTCATGGAATCAAATTTGAAGACAGCTTTCCCTACATGTGTTGATTTAGAGACATATCAAGCATTCACACTACTCCACAGGGTGTCTCTGATCAGAAAGAGAGGCTCACTGCTCACAAAAGAATGGTGAGTGCTCCATTATACGTTTGAGACAAGAGAGGACCTTTCTTCAGCTGGCTTATCTTCCCCAGCTTTAGGTTTGCAAAGAGCCAGATGCTGGCATCTGATCAGACCACCTGATGGTTCTTTTAATAGTTAAGAAAGCAAACAAACGGTTCTGAGGCATTTTTCTTTTAGAATTTGGACACCTTCTCCTTCAAGTGAGTTGAGGAGCTTCACTACCTCCCGTGAACCATAAGACAGTAGCTCAGGGGTAAAGGTATCTAGATAGTCACGACCAATGAGGTGAAACTCTTTCTGGATAGAGTTGGGCACAGATCTAATTTGGGCACAGATCTAAGTTGGGCACAGATCTCAATGTTGTCAGGAAATAGCAACATTAATTTTTCTGTGACTAGATTCTCAGCATTAGTTTGGGAGAGTTCCACTGCTTTGCAAAACCTTTCAGTGCTGTATATGAGGTACTGACATTCCTGGGGATGATTACTTTGAGACAAACACTAATTAAATGCCAGACAGAAAATATGAAGCATATATTTTAATAAATCAGTTTACCTGGCTACAGAAGGTATGGATAAAACACGATAGGTCCTTCAGTAGGAAGCACCCAACATACTGAATGTCCCTTGGAGCTCATTGGGAAAGACAAAGAGGCCTACTCCCAAAAGAATCCCTACCATTAAAAATAACTTTTGTGCAACAAAAAGCAAAAATAGCTCTTTAATTCCATCATCAAAAAGAAAGATGCTGAAAACTTCCAGGACACCTGACACAACTGTATGTCATTCATACTTGTGAAGCCTCAGTAACACAGATGGAGGTATGTAGGGCAAGAGATTATGTGGCCACGTGCCTTCATTCCCATGGAAAGCCTATCAGCAGTTGCAGCATCCAAGCCACATATGCATAGGAATTAGTTTGTTCTGCCTCAAGCAGCAAAGGAAACCTTCCAAAGATGACCTTGGTAGAAAATAATTCTTCACTTCACACCAGGCAAGCTAACACAGCTGCAGTATGGGGGGGGGGGTGTGTCAGGAGCTTTTTATCTATCTCACAAGCCCTGTCCTAGGAAATACTTTCACCCTGAGTGACAGACATTCACTTGATGCTTGTCATGCATTTGTTTCACCAGTGACAAGAGCGTCAGAGATATGATATTGAAAATGTCGCACAAAGGTACAGCCCACAGGCAAGATTATTCAGAGTGAACTGGTGACACATACTGATCAAGCGACAGGAGAGGTGGAACTGCATCAGCAGTTCTTCATTTGAGGAGAAGGAATATTTGTACCTGTAAGAGGAATTAATACCAAAAATCAGAAGGAAAATAAAAAAGAAAGCATTCACTGTTTGCATGCTTTAAAAGTGTTCCACCAGAAAGTTGTGGCACCCAGAATGCATGCCACCAAGTTAGACATCTGGTCGAGCTATGGTTGGGTCCACTATCAGATGCTTAGCCCTATCACATAAGGAAGATCTGGCCAGAGTTCCAGCCCCTCAGAAATGTTTGCCTGATGCTGTGAACAGTGCAACAAGACACTCCTCTGACAGAGCCCTTCAGATAGCCAAGGCAATGCAACTAGCTTCCAGCCACTCTTCAATGATCCTCTAGAACTGGCACTTTTTTCATACCAACATGCCAACAGAAGCAGGTCTCTGAACAATTTTGGAGGGGAAACAGCCTCAGCCTGGGGGACCTTAAACCCTCCATTATTGGAAGGCATAGTGTCAGTCAGGATTGGAAGGGACCACAAGGATCATCTAGTTCCAACCCCCCGGCCATGGGCAGGGACACCCCACACTAGATCAAGCTGGCCAGAGCCTCATCCAGCCTGGTCTTAAACACCTCCAGGGATGGGGCCCCAACCACCTTCCTGGACAGCCCATTCCAGGGCTTCACCACTCTCATGGGGAAGAACTTCCTCCTCACGTCCAGTCTGAATCTCCCCACCTCCAGCTTCATTCCATTCCCCCTAGTCCTATCACTCCCTGAGATCCTGAGAAGTCCCTCCCCAGCCTTCCTGTAGGCCCCCTTCAGATACTGGAAGGCCACAATGAGGTCACCTGGGAGCCTTCTTTTCTCTAGACTGAACAGCCCCAACTCCTTCAGTCTGTCCTCATAGGAGAGGTTCTCCAGCCCTCTGCTCATCCTCGTGGCCCTTCTCTGGACACCTTCCAGCACATCCATATCCCTCTTGTAATAGAGGCTCATGAACTGGACAGTAGGGGCTCCAGAACTGGACATGCCAGGCATTGTGGACTGCCCAGCAGAGTGAGTTGAGCATAAGGTACTGACCTCCCTAATTGTCAAAGTTGCACCATTGGATGGGTAAAACCCAGGTCTTCACACCAGAAAGAGAACAAGCAATGAAAAGCCTGAGTTTCACTTGAGTGGGGACATATTTGGAGGGTAAAAATAGTTGGGAGAGTAAAACAGTGCTTGTAATTCCTCAGCACTTCTTTTTCTACCAGCCACCACCACTATCCTGTCTGATGCTCAGTCTCAGAGTTACCACCACAGTTTTGCTGCATTTCCAAGCTGCAGATGTCATACCTTCACTTGTGCTTCCCCTATGACTGTGAAATGATTCCAATAAACTTTAGCAGGATGTCTTTGTAGTTCATCTTCAAGGTTTTCTCAAGCTTAACATATTGCCCCTTTGTACTTCCCACTTGACTTTATCCACCTCTTTTCTCTTTTTTAGATCAAAATGCACTAGCAGGGAGGGCTGTCTTTCTGCTCTGTGCCTGTGCAGCAGGCAGTAAGTGTGAATCCAAGTCCCTGGGAAGAGTTCCCAAGCATTTGATGAATCAGTAGATAAAAAATTGTCATTCTGGACATTATGGAAACATCAGGTTCATCCATATCTGTTGAATACTCAGGAATGAAAAGAGCACTGGCACACAACTAAAGATGCAGATAGTCTTCTTTCAAAAATGGATGTTATCATCCCTCTTGTCTTCTCTGAAGTTTTGTATGCAACGGGGAGGATCAGCAATGGACTCTGCACAATTTTGCTTGGGGCCAGCTTACAAAATAAAAAGGTGAAGCATTACGAAGCCGAGTGAGTCAGAGTAAAGACAAATCACTCCTGTGGTGAGCAGCTCCTTGCAGAATCAAAATTCATTTGGAAGCATCTTAGCATTGACTTTTCGGGGCCTCATGTTGACAAATGAGACTACCACCAACAGACCCAGGGCAGGAGTTTTATAAATGTTCACTGCTCTTTCTGTTTATTGAAGCTTTGCTCATGCATCTAAATGACAGAACTAGAACTTGCTTGCCATTTTAGGACATTGCTGCCTGCATTTCAAAAAACACTTCTACAGTGACCTTGATCAATCAGTCTGCCACTGCTCAGTGCTTTTATCTAATGATAAGTATTGTGGGGAAAATGTAATGGTACTGAATCAGTGACAAAATTACCACTGCCTTGCAGTGACAGCATTTTTTTAACACACCTCCTCTGAAATCACAGTAGTGGGAAACAGAAGGGGTTATGGCAAATTCACTGTGACCTAATGTTCTGGCTTGCATTGCCAACATGTTGCATTGTTGCTATTTTGCTTGCATCAACAGTTAGTGGAGAATGTTGACTTGCTGGAACGTGTCCAGAGAAGGGCAACAAAACTGGGGAGGGGTTTGGAGCACAAGCCCTGTGAGGAGAGGCTGAGGGAGCTGGGGTTGCTTAGCCTGGAGAAGAGAAGACTCACGGGTGACCTTATTGCTCTCTACCCCTACCGGAAGGGAGGTTGTGGACAGGCAGAGGTTGGTCTCTTCTCCCAGCCAGCCAGCACCAGAACAAGAGGACACAGTCTCAGGCTGCACCAGGGGAGGTTTAGGCTGGAGGTTAGGAAGAAGTTCTTCCCAGAAAGAGTGATTGCCCATTGGAATGGGCTGCCCATGGAGGTGGTGGAGTCACCATCATTGGAGGTGTTCAGGAGGAGTCTTGATGGGGTGCTTGGTGCCATGGTTTAGTTGTTTAGGTGGGTTGGATTGGTTGATAGGTTGGACGTGATGATCTTGAGGGTCTCTTCCAACCTGGTCTGGTCTATTCTATTCTATTCTATTCTATTCTATTCTATTCTATTCCATTCCATTCCATTCCATTCCATTCCATTCCATTCCATTCCATTCTATTCTATTCTATTCTATTCTATTCTATTCTATTCTATTCTATTCCATTCCATTCCATTCCATTCCATTCCATTCCATTCCATTCAATTCCATTCTATTCTATTCTATTCTATTCTATTCTATTCTATTCTATTCTATTCTATTCTATTCTATTCTAACAGCGAACCCTCCTTTTTCTTACCAGAAAATCCTATTAGCACATTAGAGACTACTGGAATGATGCATGGGCAGAACATACTAAATCTAGCAAATGCAACTGGGTGTTTTGAAAGAGATTGGCTATATCAAATACTTTTAAACTGCATGTTTCCCTTGGTGTAATGAGTTAGGTGTTGTACAATTCGTCACTTTCCATGATCTGATCTAATATCCATTTGCATAGCACTGGCTTATTTGAATAGCAGTTCCACTCCTGCAACAAAACCTGCACATTCAAAACTATTTGTTGTCACACTCACTGCTTACCAAATACATCTGCTATAAGTAGGACTGTACAAAGACCATGGCAGTTTAATAGAAATATTTATGAGAACTAGTGATCATAAACAATAGTTTAAGGTGTGTTGAGGTTTAAGTTTGACAGATCTTAAAGTAGGTGAAGACATACAGCTAATCCTGTCGAATATTTCAGTTCCAGCCACTTTCTTTGCCAAGAGGAAATATGGCATTTATTTCTTCTGCTTTTCCTGAAGGGAAAAACAAACAAACAAACAAACAAAAACCCCCACTTTTTCAAACAGTTCTTCATTAAAATAGTGTCTTTTTCATTCTCAGTTAAACCACCCACCTGGTGGATGTGGGGAAGGCTGTGGATATTGTTGACGTGGACGTTAGCTAGGCTGTTGATACCATCCGCCACAGCAAACTCCTGGCCAAGCTGGCAGCCCATGGCTTGGACAGGAGCACACTGCGTTGAGTTAGGAACTGGCTGGAGGGCCAAGACCAGAGAGTGGTGGTGAATGGTGCCATATCCAGCTGGCAGCCAATCACTAGTAGTGTCCCCCAGGGGTCAGTGCTGGGCCCCGTGCTCTTCAACATCTTTAACAATGATCTGGACAAGGGTATTGAGTCCATCATCAGTAAATTTGCAGATGACACCAAGCTGGAGACAGGATTTGATCTATTAGAGGGTAGGACAGCTCTGCAGAGGGACCTTGACAGGCTGGACAGATGGGCAGAGTCTAAAGTCATGAGATTTAACACATCTAAGTGCTGGGTTCTACACATAGGCCACAACAACCCCATGCAGTGCTACAGGCTGGGGTCAGAGTGGCTGCAGAGCAGCCAGGCAGAAAGGGACCTGAGGGCACTGATTGATAATAGGCTGAATATGAGCCAGAAGTGTGCCCAGGTGGCCAAGAAAGCAAATGGCATCCTGGCCAGGTTCAGGACCAGTGTGGGCAGCAGGGACAGGGAGGTCATTCTGCCCCTGTACACCATACTGGTTACGCCACACCTTAAGTCCTGTGTCCAGTTCTGAGCCCCTCAGTTTAGGAAAGATGTTGAGTTGCTGGAACGTGTCCAGGAAAGGGCAACAAAGCTGGGGAGGGGTTTGGAGTACAAACCCTCTGAGGAGAGGCTGAGGGAGCTGGGGTTGCTTAGCCTGGAGAAGAGTAGGCTCAGGGGAGACATTATAGCTCTCTACAATTCCCTGAAGGGAGGTTGTAGGCAGGTGGGGGTTGATCTCTTTTCCCAGGCAACCCGCACCAGAACAAGAGGACACAGTCTCAAGCTGCACCAGGGGAGGTTTAGGCTGGATGTTAGGACGAAGTTCTTCCCAGAAAGAGTGCTTGGCCATTGGAATGTGTTACCCAGGGAGGTGGTGGAGTCACCATCACTGGAGGTGTTTAAGAAGAGAATGGATGAGGCACTTGGTGCCTTGGTTTAGTTGATTAGGTGGTGTTGGATGATAGGTTGGGACTCGATGATCTCAAAGGTCTTTTCCATCCTGGTCTATTCTATTCTATTCTATTATATATTCTATTCTATTCTATTCTATTCTATTCTAATTCTATAACATAGTCAAAGTGTATTTCCTTTAAATTTGAATTATAATATAGAGTTAATAAACATAGAAATATAACATTCCTGACATATTTTTTTAAATTTCAGTGTAAAATTAATAGTGAAGACAGTGAAGAATCTTTGTTACACCAGAAGTTGAGATGATGGACTTGGATGTGTTTTTACTAGACACCTTTAGTCAGTTTCTCTTCTATCTTCAGAAAAGATAGGGAACAACTCTGATTATCTCCTCATACCCTTCCAGTGCAGGTTTGGTCTAGCAAGCAGATGATGGAGACCCCAAGCAGAAACCCTGTGCCATCAGCTGCCACTGATTGACTTCTGCTACTCTATGCAAAAGCACATGAAACTCTCTGCATAAAAGTACATGTGACTGAAAGCCCAAATAGACTGCCACCCAGAGAGAGTTTTTGAGTCTTGAGCATTTATCTCTGTCCATCACTGATTCCCAGCCTTCAGGTACACCAAGCCATTTGAAGTTATCCTGGAGATCTCTACTTCTGAGGAACTTTTGCATCTTCCTAGGGCAGTGCTAAAATTATAGAAGGACCTAGAAAATTCCCCTGCAGAATTTGGACAATTGTATCTATTACAGGAGGGATGTGGACGTGCTGGAGCGTGTCCAGAGAAGGGCCACGAGGATGATCAGAGGGCTGGAGCACCTCTCCTATGAGGACAGACTGAAGGAGTTGGGGCTGTTCAGTCTGGAGAAGAGAAGGCTCCCAAGTGACCTCATTATGGCTTTTCAGTATCTGAAGGGGGCCTACAGGAAGGCTGGGGAGGGACTTCTCAGGCTATCAGGTAGTGATAAGACTAGGGGGAACGGAATGAAGCTGGAGGTGGGGAGATTCAGGCTAGATGTGAGGAGGAAGTTCTTCCCCATGAGAGTGGTGAAGCCCTGGAATGGGTTATCCAGGGAGGTGGTTGAGGCCCTGTCCCTGGAGGTGTTTAAGACCAGGCTGGATGAGGCTGTGGCCAGCCTGATCTAGTGTGGGATGTCCCTGCCCATGGCAGGGGGGTTGGAACTAGCTGATCCTTGTGGTCCCTTCCAACCCTGACTGATTCTATGATTCTATGATTCTCTCTAAGTCAAGACATTGCTAGGGATGTCCTGCAGGACCTCACACAGCTCAGTCGCTGCTGCTTGGCAGAGAGCACCTGCAAGGTTTACAAGGATGAATAGGCCAGTTTTCCTAGTGCCTGTAAGAATCCTTGCTCTGGCAGAATTTGTTCAGAACTCTAGGTTATGTCTGTAATGCCAAACTAAAAAAGGAACAGAAAGCACTCCTGACCCTAAGGTAAAAAGATGGAGTTCACACTGCTTTGGATTAGCCTCTGACAGATCAATCCTGCAGAGAACCAGCTGGAGCAATTTGACACAGAGACAGGGAGCAAGCTAATAAATGTGCATAATCAAAGTTCACTTCCTTAATTTGTTCTTAGGCACTCTTTTTTTTTTTTTTTTTTTTTTTAATAGCAATTTAGACCCAGCCCTAAAAGCTGTTCTTGTGCTTTTATCAAGAAAACTTGAAGAACAAGCATCTTACCCAAACTAATTTCAGGGTCGAGTCGTATTCCCATACGTTCCATCTGAATAACCACGCCAGAAGTACATGTGTTTTTTTCATACGTGGGACCATGTCCAGAAGTGGTTTGAGGCACTCACAAGTTCAAGGCTTGAATTCAAATGTGAGATTAGCAGAATTAAGGTACTGTATTTTATGTGAATATTCTGGATATTTTATGACATCTGAAAGTGGCATAAGACACCTGTGTTCAGGAAAAGAAACTGAAAATTTCAGTTGACAGGGTTCGTGGCATCAGCTAAGCCCAAATTTCCAGGCTCCACTGACCTTATTGACTGAATTTCCCTTGTCTATAATGAAGCTTTTGCCAGGGGTGGGCCACACTTCCATAAATAAATATGAATCTCCCCACCTCCAGCTTCATTCCATTCCCTAGTCCTATCACTACCTGGTATCCTAAGAAGTCCCTCCCCAGCCTTTTTGTAGACCCCCTTCAGATACTGGAAGGCCACAATAAGGTCACCTCGGAGCCTTCTTTTCTGCAGACTGAACAGCTCCAACTCTTTCAGTCTGTCCTCATAGGAGAGGTTCTCCAGCCCTCTGATCATCCTCGTGGCCCTCATGTTGAAAAGGTTTGTTGCAGGTGTCTCAACATAGCTATCTCATGCTGCTTCATGTTCTCCATTTGCCAGTCTAGATGCACAGAGAGTATCTCAAATGCAGATATTTATTTATGGAAGTGTGGCCCACCCTGGCAAAAGCTTCATTATAGACAAGGGAAATTCAGTCAATAAGGTCAGTGGAGCCTGGAAATTTGGCTTAGCTGATGCCACGAACCCTGTCAACTGAAATTTCAGTTTCTTTTCCTGAACACAGGTGTCTTATGCCACTTTCAGATGTCATAAAATATCCAGAATATTCACATAAAATACAGTACCTTACGGGACTTAATGGTCTCTGAGGTCTTTTCCAACCTTGTTGATTCTATCATTCTATGAAAGGGGAGGGGAGCTGTAGGTCTAACTTGATTGACAGTGCTTCACATGCCAATAGATGGCTATGCTAAAATGACCAAATAGATAATTGGAGCTTATAAAACCTAGCAGCTGTGTCAATACTTACATGCAGGAGATGAATCCAGTCCTTGAGGTGTTTTTTACAGCTCTACTTCCAAAACAGACCAGATCTTCCATAATTTATTTCTCCTGTTGATGTGAAATGAAATGAGAACATTTTAAAAGATGGATGTTTTGGGCCTGAGTTCATGAAATGTTAAGATAATAACAATGTGAACAAGACTTGAATCCTGGTCGTTGTACATGGGCTGTGCCTTTCACTGTACTACTCACTACTGTTGAGCTATTTCCCTACATTAACTATTAGTCTGTCCTGAAATGACAATCATGTCATCTAGAATAGAATAAAATAGGATAGGATAGGATAGGATAGGATAGGATAGGATAGGATAGGATAGGATAGGATAGGATAGGATAGGATAGGATAAGATAGGATAGGATAGGATAGGATAGGGTAGGATACAATAAGATACAATAGAATAGGATAGGAGAGAATAAGATACAATAGAATAGGATAGAATAAGATAGGATAGGATAGGATAGGATAGGATAGGATAGGATAGGATAGGATAGGATAGGATAGGATAGGATAGGATAGGATAGGATAGAGTAGGATAGGATAGGATAGGATAGGATAGGATAGGATAGGATAGGATAGGATAGGATAGGATAGGATAGGATAGGATAGGATAGAATAGAATAGGATAGATTTGAATAGGATAGGATAGGATAGGATAGGATAGGATAGGATAGGATAGGATAGGATAGGATAGGATAGGATAGGATAGGATAGAATAGAATAGAATGGAATAGAATAGAATAGAATAGAATAGAATAGAATAGAATAGAATAGAATAGAATAGAATAGAACAGCTTAGAGTTTACTGGAAAATAAAGACAGAAGAAAACCAAAGGCTTCATCATAATTAGGAATAGAGATGGGCTTCCAGATGATATGTGAAATGATAGAACAAAACCAACCAAACAAAAAAGAAAAATCAGCTTTTGTCCACAGGATTCCTGAGGAAACTCTGGACAAAAATAACAACTCTCTCTGCCTAGTGGAGACCCTGAGGCAAGGTATTTGGTCTTTCCATGGCATGCCTTCTGCCAGAATTAATCTTCTCAGGAGGATTAGATGGTGCAGAGAGATATAAATCTTATATAACTGTACCACTTTGTGGAAATTTGGTCTTTGCTGTCAACTCAGACCACTCTGGAAATTTCCTGCTCATTTTTATTACCTACTAAACTGCTTTACCGTGAGGCTGGAAGCGATAAGTTTTTGATGTCAGAACTCACAGGATAATACCTTCTTGAATGGCTCACAGCTGTGTGAATGATGATATTGTCTGCTACTAAAGAAAAATCAGAGATATGGTCAGTGTTTGTTATCATGTCATTTTATACATCATTTCATCACCTGCACTATCTTCAGCACCTCGAATTGTCTGCTCAAAGCTTTTACCCCTTTACTCTAACTTGCTGAGTTACTGCTGGTGAAAATTGCATTTCCTCTTGAAAACGTGTAGTGATGTAGTTAATCAAAGTAAACTGTGATGGGATGGTGAAATCCACATAAGCTAGGGGTCTGATTCTGCCGCCTACACTACCATGGAACAGCTCTTACTGAACCAAGCACAGAGAATAATTGAACAATTCAGATGAAAAAATGTTGCCCGGTGTGCACAGGCATTGGAGAATTGAATTCTGTAGGCTAGATGCTGGGAGAGAACTTGCAGAGAATTATCAATTACAGTAAACAGCATTTATAAGTAAGGCTATTTTTAATAAAAACCAACAATAGTAGAAATGTTAATGTTTTAGTTTTCATTGACTTCTTATATCTTTCATGTAATGAAACACAAGCCCTACAAGGAAAGGCTGAGGGAGCTGGGGTTGCTTAGCCGGGAGAGGATGAGACTGAGGGGTGACCTCATTGCTCTCTACAACTACCTGAAGGGGGGTTGTAGCCAGGCAGAGGTTGGTCTCTTCTCCCAGGCAGCCAGCACCAGAACAAGAGGACACAGTCTCAAGCTGCGCCAGGGCAGGTTTAGGCTGGATGTTAGGAAGAAGTTCTATACAGAGAGAGTGATTGCCCATTGGAATGGGCTGCCCGTGGAGGTGGTGGAGTCACCTTCATTGGAGGTGTTCAGGAGGAGACTTGATGGGGTGCTTGGTGCCATGGTTTAGTTGTTTAGGTGGGTTGGATTGGTTGATGGGCTGGACACAGTGATCTTGAAGGTCTCTTTCAACCTGGTGTATTGTATTGCATTGTATTGTATTGTATTGTATGGCTGGCAAGGAGCAACTCTACCTGCTGAGTGATGCTGAACTGTCAGTCCAGCATCTCTCTTTAAGAGCGATGAGGTAATTTTTAATAGCCACTAATTGCTGCTGCTGAACTTTATCTGTCCTGTAGAGCAGGTGGAGAGATGATTTTATGAGAGGCACTGACAGCTCTCAGAATCTGTTTTTGTGATAACTTTTTCTAGTCAGTGCTGACAAATGACTTTGCTGCCTGCATATATTTGCTAGGCAAACCAGATTTGCAGCACATATAAGTATACATTTCAATATTTGAAATCTAGCAGATGAGGTCCCTGGGTTGCTAAAAGAAAATTTGGATTTCAGTATATGTTATAGCTTCCAGAAACCAGCTCTTAAATTAACGAGTCACTGAGTTCCTCAAAACTTTCTCAAGTGCTGATTAACAAGGCAATGCAAACCCTTTACAACTTTTTGCCCTTTCCCTTTATTAAATGCCTGACATTTAGCAAAATTAGTTGATGGAATATGATGGGTCTTAGTACGTGTGCCGTGTGATGGAACATGATGCAAAACCAAACACAAAATCTGAGCTGAAATACTGCCATTAGTCTGGACACCCACTGCTTAATGTGGTATTTTTTTTCCTGAAGAAAATTACTCACAGGAGCAAAGTGTTCTGCGAGGATGTGGTATTGCAGGAGGGTGGCACAGGCCCACATTAATCTTTTTCCAATTAGAATTTGGGAACAGTTCTGGTGCCCGGAGGGCTTCAAGCTTTCTTCAAATGTTACCTCTCCCCTAGCAGCTTTAAGGTATTTACTCAGGAAAAAAAATTAATTTTTCTCCAAAGGATTCAAAATGAAGGTGGAAACTATTCAAATGTTTGAACTATAACACAAAGAGCCAAGGCAACAAAACAGAGCCGAAAGAATTACAGGCGTGCTGGGTAGATAATAAGCAATAAGAGTTGTTAGAAATAACAGTGCAATAATTATCCCAAGTAAAATGAAGGTATATGTTTTAGAGCAAAAAAAACCTGAGGTACGGAGAGAAGTAATGTAATAATATTGTGTATTGATGATGTATAAAGACAGGAAAGTGGAAAGAAAGGAGAAACATAAGCTGCTAAGTTTACAAAAGGTGAAGTGGACGAATTTCAAAACAAGTTCTATTGGATGCCCTGAAGGGACAAAAAAGCCTCAAAAATGCTGTGAATCAGACAATGGGGCAGGAGCCAGCAGGTCTGGTTTTTCAGGAAGTTGCCCACAATGCCCAGGCTTGTCTGAACATGTGTTGGGGTCCATGTGGGCCAGGTGGGCCAGGTGAATAGAATAGAATAGAATAGAATTAGAATAGAATAGAATAGAATAGAATAGAATAGAATAGAATAGAATAGAATAGAATAGAATAGAATAGACCAGACCAGGTTGGAAGAGACCTTAGAGATGATCGCGTCCAACCTATCATCCAACACCATCTAATCAACTAAACCATCGCACCAAGCACCCTATCCAGTCTCTTCCTAAACACAGTCATCATCATTGGAGGTGTTCAGGAGGAGACTAGATAAGGTACATGGTTGCCTATTTTATTTGATTAGGTGAGTTCGATTAGTTGATAGGTTGGATGCAATGATCTTGAAGGTCTCTTCCAACCTGGTCTAGTCTAGTCTAGTCTAGTCTAGTCTAGTCTAGTCTATGATGGTGACTCTACCACCTCCCTGGGCAGCCCATTCCAATGACAAATCATTCTCTCTGTGTAGACTTTCTCCCTAACATCCAGCCTAAACCTCCCCTGGTGCATCTTGAGACTGTGTCCTGTTGTTCTGGTTAGTGGGGTGAAGCTATTTTGTGGCTTAGCCTTTTCCATTTTCTGAATTCTGTAAATTGTACTAAAGTTGCCAAAAAGCATGCTGGTAAAATTTGAGACTGAATAGAACCTGTAAATAATTTAATAAGTTTTTATAGCTAATTTTGGTGGATAAATAAATATAACTATATTTTTGTAATTCCCACCTCATTACCTGAGGGGTAGTTGTATCCAGGAGGGGGTTGGTCTCTTCTCCCAGGCAACCAGCACTAGAACAACAGGACACAGTCTCAAGCTGCACCAGGGGAAGTTTAGGCTCAAGGTGAGGAGAAAGTTCTTCACAGAGAGAGTTGTTAGCCATTGGAATGGGCTGCCGAGGGAGGTGGTGGAGTCACCATCCCTGGAGGTGTTCAGGAGTGGACTGGATGTGGCAAATGGTGCCCTGGTTTAGTCATGAGGTCTGTGGTGACAGGTTGGACATGATGACCTTCGAGGTCTCTTCCAACCTTGGTGATTCTGTGATGGAATGAGAATGCCGAGCAAATCTAAGTCCCTTTTTGCTAAGGTACTGTGCTTTCTCAGTAGGGGGAAAAAACCCCCAAATAATCTTTTTGATCTTCTAAAAGAAACAGATATGCTACATGGGAAACTATTAATTCATATGGAGAAGGAGGCTGTAATTATGTGAAAATTAACAACTTGCCCAAAAGCTTAACAAGATGGAATTATGCTAGCAAGTGTAATGCCTAATTTGAAAGGAAATTTTCAACAGAGATCCTCAAAGTGATTCGAGAACTGAATGTTAGGGCTTTTTTTCACATAAAAATTGTGGGTAGAAATATGAAGATACAAAACTGGGAGCCACTCTAATTCAGAAGGCTGATTTATTAACACAGAAAGAACTGGATGTCTTTGAAGACAGAATTATAAAGTAGGATGCAGTGTAGTTGTATATCATTTAAGGTCATCCACATAGTTACTATCAGGTGTAAATTCACCACCTGGAACTGGTAAATTAGTTGATTTATTGCTACAAGGATGCCTCAGAGCCATGAATGAGATGTAATTGTGGAAAGGATAAATATGATGGTAGAATGTTAAAGATCTTGGTGGAATGCAGAGAAACATTAATTATGCAGTATAATTATAAAAAACATCTTTCCCCAATTTGTGGAAAGATTATTCTGAACAGGATCGGCGGTAAAGAAAGCTACCAAAATAATGGAGCTAAGTTTATGAACTAACTTTTTGCATCTGATTTACAAAAGGAGAATTGAGATGACTTGCCAAACAGACCAGCTGATGCTATACAGCCCACTACTGTTCCATCATTTCAAGATTATAAAGAACAGTGGGAATACAAAAGTGTGTTCACCTGGCATTACCTCTCTGAAAGACCAAAGTCTCTCATCTGATCTGAGAGCATTACTCATCTAGCAACAGCAACTGAGAAATTTTTTACCATACTTCACTGGCAGAGAGATTTCATTGCCATAGAGATCCACACTCAGCTGAGATGTTGACTAAGATATATGTGCACCAATTGACAGAGATTATGCTTTAATTACAAAGCAAGGGCTTGTGTAATTGAAATCTCAGTGGTTACAGTATCTGTAAGCAAGAAACTGCCCTCAATTGTCATATTTCTTAGGAATTTCTTCCAGAATGATTTATATCAGTTGAATTAGATAGCTGTAGGCTTTCTCAGATGTGAAGGCTCTGTTAGCATCAATTGTAACTACAGACAGACTTGGAGATTTCTTGAGTTCAGAGCATACAGATTTTAAGGGATCTGTGATACCCTTTACACTAGGAGTCCTACTAATATTGATGGATAAGAGCGCAGCAATAATCTTATTCAAAGTACACATTTGTGTATAATAAAAGTGCTTGTGCTCAGTCCTGGAAATAGCATTGATCCTTTGAAACTCCTTCCTGAAATTCCTTCTTCTGCAAAACCAAGAAAACATTACCATGCTGAAGAAGTCTTCTCGCTGGCACCAATGTATGCCTTTAAATTGAAAAGACTCGTAATCCCTTCCGACTTCCTGCTAAATCTGGTCTGCAAGACATCAATCTTTTTGTTCAAACAAAACCACAATGAATTCTTTTTGAATGTCATGGTTGAATATGACCTTTCTGACCTAGGACTATTCAGATGAACTGAAGGATATAGAATCATAGAATCAATAAGGTTGGGAAAGACCTCAAAGATCATCAAGTCCAACTTGTCACCCAAGACCTCATGACTACTAGACCATGGCACCAAGTGCCATGTCCAATCTCCTCTTAAACACCTCCAGGGATGGTGACTCCACCACCTCCCTCGGCAGCCCATTCCAATGGCTAACAACTATTTTTGTGAAGAACTTTCTCCTCACCTTGAGCCTAAACTTCCCCTGGTGCAGCTTGAGACTGTGTCCTGTTGTTCTGGTGCTGGTTGCCTGGGAGAAGAGACCAACCCCACCTGTCTATAACCTTCCTTCAGGTAGTTGTAGAGAGCAGGTAGTTGTAGAGAACAATCACTGAAGTAGAGCTTGTTCCAGCACTTGGCCAGGTCCTCGGGGTAATAGAATATACATTTCAGATGAATACTTAGTTTTCTAAATTGTGAAGAGATCTCTGCACAGAATATCTTTGTTAAGTGCTGTTCTCCTGGATGTGCATAGAAACTTGTTATATTCAGCCAAGATTTCTTGTCTCTGATCTAGACAGGAGGGAGGTCACCTGTTGTTACCTATTGCACCCAAATCAATTGCATCATTTGAGAAAAGCAGGCAACCAGCAATAAATTGTAAAGTTAGCATGATTTCATGGCTGAACTGTTTGCTTGATCTGCCTCTATTGAAGATCAAGAATTTCAAAAGTAATGTAAAGAGGACTGGAATATCAGATGGTTCGCTGATGACATTTTCCCAATTAAACGATGTACAAGCGTTGTGCTTGATTTAATCTGCTTTTACTTGCTGGCAATGTTTTCTTCCACCTTAGTTCTGTGTATCTTAGGCTTTCTCTAGAGATAGTAGAAAAATGCAGTCACTTCTAGGGGGTATAATTGAACCAGAAGGTTTGAGAAGAAACATGCTCCAATTTTCAGTTTTGAGTTAGACTTATTATTCTGTTGTATTTTCATTTAATTTCCTTGACATTTGACTCTGTATTCAGAAGAATATCTATTTGCCTCAGACGAATTTCAATTACCTTCTCATCAGCTGTTTCTTAAATATTATATTTCCTCTTCTTCAGGAGATTTCTCATACATTATAGAATTCCAATCAACATTCCTCAGAGCATCCAGCTTTTTTTCCCCCACTGTCCTCTTTCTCAAAGTCAAAACGCTTTCCATACACAGCATCCTTTCAAACTCGATAATAAGCATGCTCTGGATCTTAAACATGATTTCTTATTTCTTATCTAATTTCTTAGGATCAGGCATGGAATGGCCTGGGACTGTCAAACTTACCCATGGAATTACTAACAACAAAATGATGCTGCAGTAAGAATATATAACTTTCAAGAATTTGGATTCCAGTTATCCTAATCAATACCAGGGTAATTAATGTGTTTCATGGTCAGTGTTTCTGTCTTCTTCAGGATGTGTCTCTTAGCTCTAAAAGGTTGTCATGATCTACATTTTTCTAACCTCACTATAGGTTCCTTGCCAAAAGTCATTTGACTCTCTATTTGGCTATAAATTACCCTTAAACTGTCCCTATTGTCAGATAAAAATGTACAGCTCTTCCTTTCATGGTACATCTAATGGCTATGTAACTTCATTTTTCTATGAACTGTGTGGTATTTTCACTGCAAGAGTATTTTAACTTTTTATCAGGTACTTTTATTATCCTGAATCTAATATCCTTCTTCCAGCCTCAGGGAGACTTTTACTATTTGCATGTGTTTTTTTTAACTACTCGCTCTGTACTTACTTCCCAACCAGCAAGCATTTGGCCTGTTCCATGCTGTGAGTTCTGCCAGGAGATAAAGCACAGCATTTCAGACACTATAAAAACTGAATAATCCTGGCTTGATTTGAACGCCTTTTCCAAGTTGTATACCTAGGTAAAAGCCCTGCATGGAGCTCATCTTGAAAAATCTGAAAGCTACACTCGGAGCTCCCTTTTTAGTCAACCCAGGGAGATACTTCCAGAGAGCTACTGAACTTATCCTCAT
Source organism: Picus viridis (assembly GCA_033816785.1). Classification (NCBI taxonomy): domain Eukaryota; kingdom Metazoa; phylum Chordata; class Aves; order Piciformes; family Picidae; genus Picus; species Picus viridis. Next base: position 84,512,896 of record CM066566.1, on the reverse strand, counting down.
AGTAGTACATGGGAAGGTCAGACAATTCATCCTTTGGAAATGCCTGACATTGGCACTCAGCTCTGCGCAATGAATTTCACCCATAGATTAGAAAAGAAAAGAATAGAAAAGAAAAGAATAGAGAAGAGAAGAGAAGAGAAGAGAAGAGAAGAGAAGAGAAGAGAAGAGAAGAGAAGAGAAGAGAAGAGAAGAGAAGAGAAGAGAAGAGAAGAGAAGAAGAAAAGAAAAGAAGAAAAGAAAAGAAAAGAAAAGAAAAGAAAAGAAAAGAAAAAGAAAAGAAAAGAAAAGAAAAGAAAAGAAAAGAAAAGAAAAGAAAAGAAAAGAAAAGAAAAGAAAAGAAAAGAAAAGAAAAGAAAAGAAAAGAAAAGAGAAGAGAAGAGAAGAGAAGAGAAGAGAAGAGAAAAGAAAAGAAAAGAAAAGAAAAGAAAAGAAAAGAAAAGAAAAGAAAAGAAAAGAAAAAGAAAAGAAAAGAAAAGAAAAGAAAAGAAAAGAAAAGAAAAGAAAAGAAAAGAAAAGAAAAGAAAAGAAAAGAAAAGAAAAGAAAAGAAAAGAAAAGAAAAGAAAAAAAAAAAAAGAAAAGAAAAGAAAAGAAAAGAAAAGAAAAGAAAAGAAAAGAAAAAGAAAAGAAAAGAAAAGAAAAGAAAAGAAAAGAAAAGAAAAGAAAAGAAAAGAAAAGAAAAGAAAAGAAAAGAAAAGAAAAGAAAAGAAAAGAAAAGAAAAGAAAAGAAAAGAAAAGAAAAGAAAAGAAAAGAAAAGGAAAGAAAAAAGAAAGAAAAGGAAAGAAAAGAAAAGAAAAGATCAGGTTGGAAGAGACCTTCAAGATCATCGCATCCAACTTATCAACCAATCCAATCCATCTAAACAACTAGATCACGGCACCAAGTACCCCATCAAGTCTCCTCCTGAACACCTCCAATGATGGTGACTCCATCACCTCCATGGGCAGCACATTCCAATGGCCAATCTCTCTTTCTGGGAAGAATTTCTTCCTAACATCCAGCCTAAACCTGCCCTGGCGCAGCCTGAGACTGTGTCCTCTTGTTCTGGTGCTGGCTGCCTGGGAGAAGAGACCACCATCTGCCTGTCTACAACCTCCCTTCAGGTAGTTGTAGAGAGCAAGAAGGTCTGCCCTGAGCCTCCTCTTCTCCAGGCTAAGCAACCCCGATCCCTCAGCCTTTCCCCATAGGGCTTGTGTTCCAAACCCCTCACCAACTTCGTTGCCCTTCTCTGGACACGCTCCAGCAACTCAACATCCTTCCTAAACTGAGGGGCCCAGAACTGGACACAGGACTCAAGGTGTGGCCTAACCAGTGCAGTGTACAAGGGCAGAATGACCTCCCTGCTTGGCGTAACCTCTGAAAGGATAAAATAAAGGCAGCCAAAGGATGAAGATTAAGATAACTTTCCAGGCAGGTTTCAACCCTTTTATGTAAATCTCCAATTTAGAAGAAAACGTAGAAGAGCATTCTTTACTCTTTTAACTTTGAAATGACCAAATGCAGACTCTTTGCCAGTCTCTTATTCCCAAAGAACGATGAAGAAACTGGTTCTGTGCATTCTGAATCTGCAGATTATCTTGTTAAAAAGTGGGTAGCAGATGTACTTGTCTGCTGTACCAAGCGAGATGAAGCTGGGTGCCCAGGCGTAGAAACCCATGCAAACATGCTGACATGTTGCTAATCCCAATGCTAAAATGCCTACCTTGATGTTACTGTGGCTATTTCTTTTAGCTGCAGAACTACCTCATTCTGCTCTCCCCATATTGTGCTATGCCATGCTATTTTGACAGGTGCTTCAGTATTTACTCAAGCCTTTCAATTGTTGTCAAGTTTAGAACATTCTAAGGAGCAAAACTATACAAAACAAACAGCTGGAGGCTAGAGTCATAGAATAATTGTTGAAATATGTATTTAAGAGTTTCATATACTTATTTATTAAAAAAAAAACCAAAAGTATTAAAAAAATCTTTCCCAAACTTATTTTCCTATTTTTGACACCAATAAGAGACTAAATATGTAACTTAGGAAATATTTATATAAAATAAAAGTAATTAAAAAATCTAGCCAACAGTTTTTCTTTGCTGTTCATCAGATTAATCCACTTCAAGAAAATCTAAGGAAATAAAAAAAAAAAAGATATAAAATAAATGTTTCAAAAGAATAACTTTTCTGTTTGTAAAACTGAATTGTGTATGAGACATCTAACTTTAAATCTTTACATGACATGTAAACAAATTAATCAGCAAGTTTTCAGACATCAAAAATCAGATATTTCCCTGAGGGAGCAGGGAAGTCATTGTGGCCCTGTACTCAGCCCTGGTTAGGCCACACCCTGAGTCCTGTGTCCAGTTCTGGGCCCCTCAGTTTAAGAAGGACATTGAGACTCGTGAACATGTCCAGAGAAGGGCAACAAACCTGGTGAGAGGCCTCGAGCACAAACCCTATGAGGAGAGGCTGAGGGAGCTGGGGTTGCTTAGCCTGGAGTGGAGGAAGCTCAGAGGAGACCTTCTTGCAGTCTACAACTACCTGAAGGGAGGTTGTAGCCAGGAGGGAGTTGGTCTCTTCTCCCAGGTAGCCAGCACCACAAAAAGAGGACACAGTCTCAAGTTGTGCCAGGGGGTGTTTAGGCTCGAGGTGAGGAGAAAGTTCTTCACTGAGTCATTCACCATTGGAATGCGCTGCCCAGGGAGGTGGTGGAGTGACCATACCCGGAGGTGTTCAAGAGGGGATTGGACGTGGCACTTGGTGCCATGGTTTAGTCATGAGGTCTGTGGTGACAAGTTGGACTTGATGATCGTTGAGGTCTCTTCCAACCTTGGTAATTCTGTGATTCTGCGATAATTTAAGAGGAAAGTCAATCAGAGATAAACAAACTTATCTTCCTGTGGTTTTGAAATTGTGTTAATGATATTAATTAAATTCATTGCCTTAGTTAAAGCAACCTTAAGGAATAAGTGGAATAAATGTAGATGGTAAACATAGGAATATATAAAAGAGCCATATTTTGGGGATGAACTAGGGTTGGACTTGATGATCTTTGAAGTCTCTTCCAACCTTGGTGATTCTGTGATTCTGTGAAAGGTAATCATAACTCATCTATCCCAATGCAAATCACCTTTTTTTGCTGCTCCTTTCTACCCGCTTTCATTTCTGAAGGCCTTTTAAACTTGATGGGTGTGGCAGTTTTAGTCTATGCGTTTAAAATTTAGCTGCAGATTTCCATCAGAAAAGTGGGAAAAATGTTAATAATTCACTGTTGTGTGTCAAAAGGAAAACAAAACATTATTCTAAAGAAATTAATTGGACAGAATATCTGGTATTGAAGCAGTTGTAGCATAAATGTCTTTCACATTTCACTTCCATCCCATTCCTTTTCCTTTTCTCTATCTTAGCTGTTCTGCTTGGGAGATGATAATCACTTCTGGCTGGCCTTGAGAAATGATAAGAACACTAACGTTACTTCTCTTTCTAACATTCCTTCCCTTTACTAAGAAGAAAGGGGAGGATGTTTGGGGGTGGTGGGGGGTGGAGGGGGTGGAGGGGAGCAGTGGAGCAGCTTCCCTGCTTCTCTGGGGATACAGGGAGATATATTGTAAATCCTGTGTATTTTGTACATATTCATTGCATTGCATTGCAGTGAAGCTTTTGCTTGTAAATACAGCTTTCATTTGCTTCCAACTGAGTTAGTTGTGCTTAGTTAATGTGAATGGGAAATTTCAACCCACCACAGCAAGTTAAACAGTGACAGGTTTTTATCCACACACAAATAACATATTTCCCTTATGCTGCACTGGAAACAGCCTCTGAATTCCTTGGTGTGGAAATCAAATTTCCATACCAGTTGGTTTAATACTAAATATTTTATATATTACCATTCTTAATTTAAAAAAAATAGATATATTTATACGGTTCATATATGAGGCATAATAAGGGGGGGGAAACAATTTTGGGGGGGCAGATTTGTAGATTTTAAAGATAAAGTTTAAATATTTGGGGAGGTAGAACATAGAATAGAATAGAATAGAATAGAATAGAATAGAATAGAATAGAATAGAATAGAATAGAATAGAATAGAATAGAATTAACCAAGTTGGAAAAGACCTTTCAGATCATCAAGTCCAACCTATCATCCAACACTATCTAATCAAGTAAACCATTGCACCAATTGCCTCATCCAGTGTCTTTTTAAACACCTCCAGTGAAGACAACTCCACCATCTTCCCAAGCAGCCCCTTCCAATGGAAAACCACTCTTTCTGCGAAGAACTTCCTCCTAACATCCAGCCTAAACCTCCCCTGATTCTGGTGCTGGTTGCCTGTGTGAAGAGACAAATTCCCACCTGGCTACAACCGCCCTTCAGGTAGTTGTAGACAGCAAGAAGGTCTCCTCTGAGCCTCCTCTTCTCCAGGCTAAACAACCCAGGTCCCTCAGCTTCTCCTCATGGGGCTTGTGCTTGAGACCTCTCCCCAGCTTTCTAGCCCTTCTCTGGACATGCTACATCAAGTCAACATCTTTCCTAAACTGAGGGGCCCTGAACTGGACGCAGTACTCAAGGTGTGGCCTGACCAGTGCTGAGTCCAGGGGCAGAATGACCTCCCTCCTCCTGCAGGACAGGTGCACTCTGGGCTAGATTAAGAACTGATTGGAGGGCTGAACCCAGAGGGTGGTGGTGAATGGTGCTCGTGGCAGCCAGTCACTAGTGGTGTCCCCAGGGGTCAGTGCTGGGCCCCATCCTGTTCAATATCTTTGTTGATAGTTGTGACAAGGTTGAGAAATAGAAAGCATATGGAGATTTGTCTGAATTAGAAGAATAATTGTTATTTTAATGATATCTGTAGACGTACCTTAACAAACAGAGCTTCACTGAACGAACTCTTTTGGCCACAAACTGTTTCAATTAGTGTGTGATACCCGAGATATCACAGAATTATAGAATCAATAAGGCTGGAAGAGACCTCAAAGACCATTAAGTCCAACCTATCACCCAAGACCTCATGACTACTAAGCCATGGCACCAAGTACCACAGCCAATCCCCTCTTGAACACTCCAGGGACGGTGACCCCATTATCTCCCTGGGCAGCACATTCCAAGGTCCTTGGTGATCTTGCCACTATCAGAAAGTGTAAAAACTTTGCAGTCAATACAAAAAAACAGACAAAATATTTAGTTTTATCAGCCTTACATGCCTACATTGTATTATACACATATATTTCGCTTTTATAATGTAATTTATCTTATGTATATTTTTCTTCCCATTTTTTTCTCTTGTAATAATGACTGCCTTTCATTTGGTTATGTTTACCTCAAGGAAAAGTAAGGAAGATTAAAGCTAGGCATTGTTACAAATTCTGATTCTGAGGGGGAAAAAATTGCCTGTAAAAGGTCCATTACTGGAAGTCTAAAGAGAGTTTAGATAAATATCTGCCAGATATAGACTTAATTGATCCAGCCTTGGGTAACAGAGATGAGCTGCATGACTTCCTGAGGCCCCATTCGACCTTAATTGTCTGTCATTCCACGCTAAGAAGCATTTCAGAATGTGGCTAGAAATTTAATCTTTAAAACTTGCAAAACCACCTGAAAACACTGAAATACATCAACACCTGAGTCTTTTTAGAAGCACTGGATCATCCTGAGTGCTTCGCTGGGACTGTTTATTTCCAGACATGACCTTTATTCTATGTAGCACCCTTCTCAGCCGCTTGGACCCCCACAAGTCCATGGGACCGGATGGGATCCATCCTAGGGTGCTGAGGGAGCTGGCAGATGAGCTGTCCAAGCTGCTCTCCATCATTTTTCAGCAGTCCTGGCTCACTGGAGAGGTCCCAGAAGACCGGAAGCTGGCCAATGTGGTGCCCATCCACAAGAAGGGACGGTTGGATGAGCCAGGGAATTATAGGCCTGTCAGCCTGACCTCAGTGCCAGGCAAGATTATGGAGCAGGTCATCTTGAGTGCGATCACACAGCACTTACAGGATGGCCAAGGGATCAGGCCTAGCCAGCATGGATTTAGGAAGGGCAGGTCCTGCCTGACCAACCTGATCTCCTTCTATGATCAGGTGACCCGCCTGGTGGATGTGGGGAGGCCTGTGGATGTGGTCTACCTGGACCTCAGCAAGGCCTTTGACACTGTCTCCCACAGCAAACTCCTGGCCAAGCTGGCAGCCCCTGGCTTGGACAGGAGCACACTGCGTTGGGTTAGGAACTGGCTGGAGGGCCGAGCCCAGAGAGTGATGGTGAATGGCGCCACATCCAGCTGGCAGCCTGTCACTAGTGGTGTGCCCCAAGGATCAGTGCTGGGCCCAATGCTCTTTAACATCGTTATTGATGATCTGGATGAGGGCATTGAGTCCATCATCAGTAAATTTGCAGACAACACCAAGCTGGGGGCAGCAGTTGATCTGCTGGAGGGAAGAGAGGCTTTGCAGAGGGACCTCGACAGGCTGGACAGATGGGCAGAATCCAATGGCATGAGATTGAACACATCCAAGTGCCGGGTTCTGCACATTGGCCACAACAACCCCAGGCAGTGCTACAGGCTGGGGTCAGAGTGGCTGGAGAGTGGCCAGGCAGAGAGGGACCTGGGGGTACTGGTTGATGGTAGGCTGAACATGAGCCTGCAGTGTGCCCAGGCAGCCAAGAGGGCCAATGGCATCCTGGCCTGCATCAGGAACAGTGTGGCCAGCAGGAGCAGGGAGGTCATTGTGCCCCTGTACACTGCACTGGTTAGGCTGCACCTTGAGTACTGTGTCCAGTTCTGGGCCCCTCAGTTTAGGAAGGATGTTGTCTTGCTGGAACGTGTCCAGAGAAGGGCAATGAAGTTGGTGAGGGGTTTGGAACACAAGGCCTATGAGGAAAGGCTGAGGGAGCTGGGGTTGCTTAGCCTGGAGAAGAGGAGACTGAGGGGTGACCTTCTTGCTCTCTACAACTACCTGAAGGGAGGTTGTAGACAGGCAGAGGTTGGTCTCTTCTCCCAGGCAGCCAGTACCAGAACAGGAGGACACAGTCTCAGGCTGTGCCAGGGCAGGTTTAGGCTGGATGTTAGGAAGTTCTACACAGAGAGAGTGATTGCCCATTGGAATGGGCTGCCCGTGGAGGTGGTGGAGTCACCATCATTGGAGGTGTTCAGGAGGAGACTTGATGGGGTGCTTGGTGCCATGGTTTAGTTGTTTAGGTGGGTTGGATTGGTTGATAGGTTGGACGCGATGTTCTCGAAGGTCTCTTCCAACCTGGTGTATTGTATTGTATTATTAATATAAGAACCCATAAACAGAAAAGCTAAAATCCTATAATATTAAGGTTTCACTTGTTGAACTTGTGAGTTTATTTTGTGCAATGATGAACATTGGCAAAAATACTCTTCTTGACCTATGTGGCAATTAGCTATGCTCCAAAGTATGACATTTGATTACCTTGTTTTAGCATGCAGAACTGCAAATGTTATTAATGGTCATAAAATTATCCAACCCTTTCAAAAATCAGGCACAGTATTTGACTTGATGACCTTCTGCAGTCATGAAATTCATGTTCTCATTGAAATACCAGTCTGAAGGGTCTGATAGAGCTCAGGTGCAAGTGTCACAGTTCTTTTCACTGAGATGGAAAAGAATCTTAATGAGCTGCTATGTAGGCAATATAGGTATCTCTGACTTCCACTGTTTTCTGATATGTTTTGATGGAGAACAAGAGGACACAGTCTCAAGCTATGAGAGGGGAGGTTTAGGCTGTATGTTAGGAAGAAGCTCTTCACAGAAAGAGCAATTGGCCATTGGAATGGGCTGCCCAGGGAGGTGGTGGAGTCACCATCACTGGAGGGGTTTAGGAAGAGACTGGATGTGGTGCTTGGTGCCATGGTTTAGTTGATTAGATGGTGTTGGATGATTGGTTGGACTCGATGATCTCAAAGGTCTTTTCCAACCTGTTTAATTCTATTCTACACTACTTCTATTCTATTCTATTCTATTCTATTCTATTCTATTCTATTCTATTCTATTCTATTCTATTCTATTCTATTCTATCCTATCCTATCCTATCCTATCCTATCCTATCCTATCCTATCCTATCCTATCCTATCCTATCCTATCCTATCCTATCCTATCCGCACAATATAGACCACAAAATGATCTCAAAGGTGTCTTCCAACCTGGTTAATTATATTCCATTGTATTGCATTGTATTCTACTCTACTCTACCCTACTCTACTTTACTCTACTCTACTCTACTCCTATTCTATTCACACAATATAGACCACAAAATGTAAGTTTGGGGTACTTTACATTTACAGTGGCTGCAAACAACTAGTGGGTGATAGCTCACTACCTTGCTTACCCTTTAGCAGCACATTGCATCCACTGGAACAGATGTCAGATGAAAACCAGAACAGTGAGCAGCACAGATATAACAAGGGGAAGCATATTTATGCATGTCTTGTCATCATGGTCATCTTGGACCTGAAGGCCTCTCTTTTTTTCTCTTTTGTGCAGAGCAGATGGGTACATCTTTTTGTCCTAAATGTTCCAAAGGAGGAGGAGTTGCCAGTGTGGCTAGTGTTGCTTGAACAGAAAAAAAAGAGGACTCTCTTAATTTGGAAACCTGATGGCAACATGTCAACATTATGAATTATTTAATTGCCAGTTATCTGAAACATCTGCTCAGATTTAAGCCATCTTTCATATGGCCAACCTCAAACCTTGTCCTCATGCTAGAAAAACTAAAATGCATCCATAATGTAATAACATTATTTACTTGTAGCATCAGAGTCAGCAGCAGTATGTCAACTTACACATTTGTGATAGTAAATAGTTTCCAGCATGGTTGTTATGTACAGGAGTGGTCAGGGTATTTAGGCTGATGCAGCCACACAATCTGCTCACATCAGAAGTGTTCAAGCTTCTGCATAGCTAGAGACAAGTTCACTTTCTCCAATGCAACCCTGTGCAGAGCAGGCTCAGCTGTATGAATCCAGTGAACACATGATAATGAATAAAAATCACACATTAAACCCGCAATTTAAGAAGGATATTGAGACACTTGAACCTGTCCAGAGAAGGGCAATGAGGCTGGGGAGAGGCCTTGAGCACAAGCCCTGTGAGGAGAGGCTGAGAGAGCTGGGGTGGTTTAGCCTGGAGAAGAGGAGGCTCAAGGGAGACCTTCTTGCTATCTACAATTACCTGAAGGGAGCTTGTAGCTAGGTGGGGGTTGGTCTCTTCTCCCTGGCAACCAGCACCAGGAACAGCGTGGGCAGAAGGAACAGGGAGGTCATTCTGCCCCTGTACGCTGCACTGGTTAGGCCGCACCTCGAGTCCTGTGTCCAGTTCTGGGCCCCTCAGTTTAGGAAGGATGTTGACTTGCTGGAACGTGTCCAGAGAAGGGCAATGAAGTTGGTGAGGGGTTTGGAACACAAGCCCTATGGGGAAAGGCTGAGGGAGCTGGGGTTGCTTAGCCTGGAGAGGACGAGACTGAGGGGTGACCTTATTGCTCTCTACAACTACCTGAAGGGGGCTTGTAGCCAGGCAGAGGTTGGTCTCTTCTCCCAGGCAGCCAGTACCAGAACAAGAGGACACAGTCTCAGGCTGTGTCAGGGGAGGTTTAGGCTGGATGTTAGGAAGAAGTTCTATACAGAGAGAGTGATTGCCCATTGGAATGGTCTGCCCAGGGAGGTGGTGGAGTCACCATCATTGGAGGTGTTCAGGAGGAGAAGACTTGATGGGGTGCTTGGTGCCATGGTTTATTTGTTTAGGTGGGTTGGATTGGTTGATGGGTTGGACACGGTGTTCTCGAAGGTCTCTTCCAACATGGTTTGTTGTGTTGTATTGTATCTAGCTACTGCATTTTTTTTTTCTCTAGATAACTTCAGCTAACAAGGAGTGGCTACTTCAAGTCAGTTAGGCATTTAATCTGAGAGTTGCTTTTTTGGTTTTTTGTTTCTTTAACATCCTGTGAGCCTGTAACCACAATGGAAGATCAACTATCAATTGTAAGAAGGCTATTCTTATGAGGCTGCTGTTCATGGTAGTGTGTAATGACAAAGACTTCTAGACTGGGCATTTGAGAAATTAATAAATGATATGGAGAACTGAAGCTGAAGAAGAAGGATTATGCTTTTACCAAATGCAGCTGTTATTTCCCTGACTCAGAGAAAGAGAAACACAAAATAACTAGGTATGGCAGCCCATGGTGTACAGTTCACTCTCTGCAGGTGAAGCTACTGGTGATTCTGATTATATGTGACAGCCTCATTTACTCCATCTTTTGATACTCATATATGCTAGAGATTACTAATTTGGCAAGAATTAAGCATTGTGGGCCCTTAGATTGTGAACTGAATCTCTCAGACACCAATTAACATTTCACTGCTGAAACTAGACAATTTGTCATTTGAAGCTGCAGCCAAGTTCCTGTATTTGAACTTTAAAGACTTTGTATGTATGGTCTGTAGCACAGCAAAGAATGAAAAAAAGCAGCAAAATTATCTGTAAATAACATAAACTAGAAAGAACTAGCCTGTTGCTGAACTAGTATGACCCTCTTTCTCTATTATTGCAGGCTGTTTATAGATATCTGCTGAAAGCCACTCAGATTAATTGGAAAAACCTAGAGAGACTAATGGCCTTGATTCACTTGTCAACAAATAG